>PVIW01011441.1:0-37518 GCA_004026585.1 Noctilio leporinus | reverse complement strand
ATGCATGAAGGCTTGTATTATTTACCTGCCCTTAGTTCTCCCATGTTCTCCTCCCCTACCTTGGGATAATGTTGGGTTCCCGTGAGGATAACACTATGGTGGAGAAGCACCGTGTCAGAGATGGTCTCCCCTATTTATCTTGTTTCCATATATATAGCCCCCTTGTTAATCCCAGGATATCTGATTGAGCCTGGGCAGACTCACCCCCTTGATATCCCTTTCCATAAAACCTGGCCGGATTCTGTGCTGACACAAGGTGAGTGTGGGAGATTTTTCATGCCCCTCCTCTGCTCCCAAGTAACAGGGAAGGGACTTCAGTTGTCAGCAATAGTCAAACCTCCTGGTGTTAACAGATGCAGCAACTGAGGTCTCACTAGCAAAAATAAGAGACTTGCTCAGGATACTATATCAGGTGAGTGGAAGAGTTGAGACTATACCCCATAGACTGGGGCTCCTCCTCCAAGCATCGTTACAGTTCCCTCTTTTTTAGATAAAAACTTGATCTTTTAAAAATTGGTAGGGGTGAGTGGCATAATATTAAATGTTTGATTTCCCTGCTCAGAGCCCAGTCCTTCCCGAGCAGCCTGACCATGTCCCCAAGACCAACCCTGGTTCATGAAAGGCCCATTGGAACTTCAGAGCAGAAAGTGGTCACCGCATAATAGAAAACCTGAATAATAGAATTGCAGGAGGAGGACCCCAGGAGTAGTGAGTGATCTGGAAGGGACTCCTCATCAATGATCAGTCTTGTGATTTCTTCAGCATAGATGTCCTGGATGGGTAATCCAATAGACAACTCAGGATTTAGAAGTTCTTCTGTATGCTTCATCCCTTACTGATAAAGGACTAGCCAGCAGCTCATGACTCCCCGTTTTTAAAAACGATTTCTCCTGATGATAGCTGCTTGCCCCATCTAGTCAAGTGAAGGAGTCAGCTCTGTAGCACTAACCTTTGCCTTTCATATGGCTCTTCACCTCTTACAAATCATATCAATTCTTCAAAGTCTAGCACGAATTACCACCCACCCAGGAACCCTTTCCTTACTACTCTAGGCCACAATGATGCCTTCTTTGTCAGAAAATATTCATTTCTTTATGAAATGATACGTAGCTAAAATGGATTTGTGCATGTGTTTCCTAAAATGGAACCAGACTTGAATCTTCTCCTTCAATTGGACTGGAGGAATGACACTGCATCAGTAAATGATTGGGCAGGGGTGAGTGCCTTGCACCACACTTGCAAGACAAAATGCGGTGGGAATGCTGAAGATGGAAATACCACTTTGAAATGGGCACAGGGCAGGGAGTATTTCTGGAGAAGAGAGCATCTGAGCTGAGCCTTGAAGACTTTGACCATGCGATTTTGGAAGAAGGACAATCTAAACAGAGAGGAAATAGCATAAGCAAAGGTGAGGATGTAGGAAGTCACAGAGTTTGTCAACTGATGGCATGGGGTAAACAAAAAGAGAAATCAGGGAGGCAGTTGCTGCCTGTGACCATGGACATCAGCTACTGTAGCCTGCAAGGCAAGACTTTGGGATCTACAAGGGCACACTGCCATAGTGCTTGTGGGAGCAGGTCTTTGAACATAAGAATGAGTCAGAAGCAGATTTCGAGAGAATTGCAGGAGCAGAACATGGCTTTAAGGTCCCTGAGCAATCTCAGGTTGCTTAGAGCAGTGGCCTGTGTAAAGAACAGGGACTCTCGAGTCAGGCTGCATGGGTTAAAATCCTGCCTCTGCCACTTCCTTGATGGGACACATTCTTTCTGCAAAACAGAGATTAAGGATGATAGCCATCTAAAGGGGAGGTTGTGAGGAGTAAATGAGTTGGTACACATAAAGCACTTAGAATTGTACAAGGTGCCTAGCCCAAACTAGTAGCTGTTCCCTATAATTATTATCTGGGAATGCTCCCAGGAAACCCTGTCAGTGTGGGAGGTAGTATTAGGGCAGCCTGTGCTGTGGAAATCCTGGGTGAAGGGTTTCTGGTTTCTCTTTTGTTCAGTTAGTTTATTGTAATGTGGGACTTAATGGGTATGTCATGATCATGGACAGGAGGTGGTACTTTATAAAAATATTATTAAAATAATCTATCAGCCCTGGCTGGTAGCAGAGTGGATAAGGTGCTGGCCTGCAAACCCAGGGGTCACTGGTTCGATTCCCAGCCAAGGCAACATAACCAGGTTGCAAGCCAGATCTCCAGCCAGATCCATAGCTGGAGGCAGGTGAAAGGCAACCATACATTGATGTTTCTTTCCCTCTCTGACTCTCTCCCTTCCCCTCTCTCTGAAAATAATAAATAAAACCTTTAAAAAATCTAGTAATTTTAGACAAATTAGGAAGTAGAATAGAAAGAAGATAATAAAAATCCCCTGTATTATCACTCAAACCACTGATCAACTTTGGTATTTCCTTCAAGTCCTATTTTTCTGTGGGAGAGAGTGTGTATTTGTGTGTGTTAATATTAAGATAATATTACATTTTATAATGTTAGTGTTCATGTGTGTGTCTGTTCTTTTCCTCTTTTCAGTATAAACCAAAGCATACTACTTTCATTCTACAAGTTGTATTATTAAATGTATAATAAATAATAAAGCTTTGACCTTCAAATGTGCCTAGATAAAGCTGTTTTCTGCAGCTGTATTCTTTGTAAGGATGTAATGTAATAAATTTATTCAGTCTTTTAATGTTGAACAGTTAGGTTATTTTCAATTACTTGCTATTACAAACAGTAATGTAACAAATAGCCTGACACACATGTCATTTTTTACATGTGACCATATAGCTGTTGGATAAATTCTCAGAAGTGGAATCACTGGGTAAAAGAAAAGCCACATTTAGAATGTTGAAAAATATTGCCAAATTACCATTTTTCCTTTTTAACTCTATCTTACTACTACCATGCAAATTCCCCTTTTGACCAACCCTAATTGGGAACCATACAGAGAACGGAATTTGGAAGACGTAGTTTCAGCTTAGCTAATTTGCTAAAATATTAAAATTTTAATAGGTTAATCAATTTTGGTTATTTTTAAGTTTTTTTTCTATATTTGAGTCATCCTAGCACTATTAAAATTCTCTATTTTCCTCTCAATAATTTTAATTTTTGCACTTAAGTATTTAACTCATTTAGAATTTATTTTTGCAAAATATTTGAGGTATGTATACAACTTATGTTTTTCCCATAGCTATGTTATTACTCCCATCCATAGCATTTATTGAATGATACATTGTCCCATTTACTTAAGATGCTACTTACATCATGTACTAAATTCCTATACTACCTGTGGTCTGTTTCTGGAATTGCCATTTTTTTAAAGCTTATAAAATGCTATTTTACTTTTATTTGTCTCCGCTTTTCTTTTCTTTTCTTTTTTTAAAATTTTATTGTTGTTATATTACATCCATCCCTTTTTTGCTCCTCTCTGTCCCCCTCCCCACCCACCCATTCCCCCCAAAGTCAATCCCACCTGTTGTCCATGTCCATGGTTCCTTTATACTAGGTTCTTGTCTAAACTGCTCCCCTTCCTTGCCTCTTCCTCCCTGTCTCCGCTTTTTTGAGGTATAACTGACAGATAAAATTGCAGTATGTTTGAAGTGTACAACATGACGATTACACACATTTCCATTGTGGAATGAGTCCTACAATCAAGTTAATTAACACCTCCATCACCTTACCTAGTTACCTGATTTTGGAGTGAGCACTTAAGCTCTCTCAGCAAATTTCAGTGATGCAATACAGTATTATCAACAATAGTCCAATAATGGTATAGATTAGATCTTTAAACCTTCTTTTTTTAACTAAAAGTTTGCACACTTTTACCAACCTCTACTCATTTCTTATAGTTTGTTTTCTAATTTTTTGACTTAATCATTTAATCAATTCGCTTTCTCTCTCTTTTTTAAATGCTCTCCTAGGCTAATAAGATATTATCTAAAAACATTAGGTATGAGAAGGTAAACATTTTAAGAGCAACCCCCCCTCCCCCTCCAGCCCCTACAAGGCTCTTTATCTCTATTTGGTTGGAGAGAGGGAGAGAAACATCAATGTATGGCTGCCTTTTACCTACCTCCGGCTACAGATAGGACTGGAGACCTGGCTTGCAACCTGGTTATGTGCCCTGGCTGGGAATCTAACCAGTGACCTTTGGATTTGCAGGCTGGTGCCTTATCCTCTGTGCCACAAGCCAGGGCCAGCTAACTAGAATTCTTAATAGTGTGTTTTCTTTACCCCTCACCCCAGGTTTATGTTTTCTCTACAGCCTGCAAATACAGCTTGCTTGGGAAATTCTTTATTTAGCTCTTCCCTGCTTCTTAAACCCAACTCAGAATCACAAGAGGTAGTGATCCTGTAATATGCACCCTACTCCCATGATAACAAAAAAGGCTTTTGGTTTTATTCCTTAGTTAGCACCCTTTTCTATGGAAAATTATACTTGTCTAGCTTTTTATACACCCATGGATTTTTCTCTTTCTGCCTCTCTCCTGTTTAATCTCCACTCTTCTTGAAGTCCTTTCATCTAGATTGTGCATTAGAGTTTAGGATATTTACTGGTTTCTTGGAAGATAGCACCTGTATCTATTCTTGTTTTGCTTATATTAGGAAGAATAAATTTTGAGAAGTTCCAGAATTACTCTGCCTTGTTTAAATCAGAAATACACTTTCTGCTTACTTATTTTTCCCAAGGGTTTTGTCCTTCATAATATCTACAAATAGATTCTTACAGCTAAGACAGAGAGGGAGGGCCCAGGGGTGATGTCACCTGTCCTTATACCTGAGACTGAGCTAAAGCTGTTGAGGAAAAAGTAGCAAGAGAGTTAATAGGTATGAATTCTTCTTGGGAGCAAGAAATTCCTAATATGGAGAGGGGGAACTTAGTAAAGGGATCAGCACATAGAAAGGAGTGTATTTTCTTCTTTTTGAATAAATACAGGTAACCCCCATATAATACAGTTTTTAGGTTCCTAAAAAATGCTGTGTTATGCAAATTTGTGCTATATGAAACAAAGAACAAGTATGAAAAAGGAGATTAGATTTTTTAAATTTTTTAATATATTATTATATGTTTATAATTAAGAGAAATATCTTTATTAAAGCAATTTTTACCAAGGATATAACATATTAATGTGAATTAAGTAATGTTTTCTTTGTCATCACTACTAATCACCATTAACCAAGGCTGTTTTCTTTTTGACAAGATATATTTATCCTCTGAACATTCTTCAGCATTATCTTGACTTCTGTACTTTTTGTTAAAAAAATCTATTACTACTTAAAACTTCATGAACAAAATGGATTTAAAATTCTAATAAACTTTGAAATTCTGCAGGTAAATATGATATGACATCCATACTGGAATGAAAAAATTCAGATGAGATATCTTTTGCTCTTAAAAGCTTTTGTTATTGAAACATTTTGTTATGTTCTGTGTTATTGGGGGATTTTCCTAATATTGAATGAGATATTTTTTTACTCTTAAAAGCTCTTACTGAAAGCCCTGGCTAGTGGCACAGTGGATAAGGTTCCAGCCTACAAACCCAAAAGTCACTGGTTCAATTCCCAGCCAGGGCACATAACCAGGTTGCAAGCCAGGTCTCTAGTCAGGTCTGTAGCTGGAGGCAGGTGAAAGGCAACCATACATTGGTGTCTCTCTCTTTCTCTCTGCCTCTCTCCCTTCCCCCCTCTCTAAAAATAATAAATAAAATCCTTTAAAAAAAAAAAAAAGCTCTTATGAAGAGAGTAGGGAGAGAAGGGGTAGAGTTTAGTCAGGAACTAATATGAAAGATCCATGGATATGGACAAGAAGGTGGGGATTGACTGTGGGAGAGGGAAGGAGGGATAGGGGTGAGCAATAGGGGTAAAAGATGGAACATTTGTAATAATAATTATTATTATTGTAACAATAAAAAGAGCCTGGTTTGTGGAAATGTCACATAACAATTTGTACCAAAGCTTTTGGGTAAGAATATTGGAGATGTAGAGGTCAGATTGAGAGGCAATATCTACAGCCATTGCTTTACAGCTAAAAAAAAATTATTAATTTTCTTCGAACCATCATCAAATTAAATGTAGTAGATACTGTCAAAAAAAAAAGTTCTTATTACACTCTGTGTTGTTTGGGATTTCTCTAGTTTTCAAACCATGTTAGTGAAACCATGTTCTAGCATGCCGTGTTGTACAAGGGTTTTCCCCAGTTCTCAAACTGTGTTAGAGTGAAACCCTGTCATAGATGTGCCATGTTATAGGAGCACTACCTGTATATAGACAGGATGAATTCTTAACTATTTGGATGTTTCCTTGCAGGAACTAATGCAGCCAGAATATGGGGCCAATGGAACAGCTGTTACTGAGTTCATCCTGCTGGGCTTGGTGGAGTCACCAGGACAGCTACCAGTTATCTTTGTGCTCTTCCTCTTTGCCTACCTGGTCACAGTTGGGGGCAACCTGAGCATCCTGGCTGCCATCCTGGTGGAGCCCAAACTCCACACCCCCATGTACTTCTTCCTGGGAAACCTGTCAGTGCTGGATGTTGGATGTATCACTGTCACTGTCCCCTCAATGTTGTGTCAGCTCTTGTCCCAGAAGCGTGCAGTGCCCTATGGAGCCTGCCTGACACAGCTTTTCTTCTTTCATCTCCTGGTTGGTGTGGACTGCTTCCTGTTGACAGCCATGGCCTATGACCGATTCCTGGCCATCTGCAGACCCCTCACCTACAGCACCCGCATGAGCCAGACAGTTCAGAGGATATTGGTGGCTGTGTCCTGGGATTGTGCCTTTACCAATGCATTGACCCACACTGTGGCCATATCCATGCTGAGCTTCTGTGGTCCCAATGTCATCAATCACTTCTACTGTGACCTCCCACAGCTCTTCCGGCTCTCTTGTTCCAGCACCCAATTCAATGAGTGGTTGCTCTTTGCTGTTGGCTTCATAATGGCAGGTACCCCCGTGGCTCTCATTGTTGTTTCCTATGCCCATGTGGCAGCAGCAGTTTTACGAATCCGCTCAGCGGAGGGCAGGAAGAAAGCCTTCTCCACATGCGGTTCCCATCTCACTGTGGTTGCACTATTCTATGGTTCTGGTATCTTTAACTACATGCGACTAGGTTCAGCCAAGCTTTCAGATAAGGATAAAGCTGTTGGAATTTTTAACACTGTCATCAACCCCATGCTGAATCCAATCATCTACAGCCTGCGAAACCCTCACGTGCAGAGCGCCCTCTGGCGGGTGATCACTGGGAAGCGGTCACTGACTTGAAAGGTGCCCTTTTTTGACTAAAAGAGGAATGCTCTGAGGGCCAGTAGCTAGGAAAAAAGATCCAGAACTGCTTTGAGCTCTCTGAGCATGAGAAAATTTCTGTAGGGAATAATAGTTATTGTTTAAAAAAAAAAAACCCTGCTCAGTTACAGGCAATGGGTATGTACATTAATGCTAGGTCAGGTCTCTTGACAAATTACAACTTCAGTCATTGTGTGATCCCCTTGCCCAGTAGAAGTGAAACCTAGGAATGCTTACAGGTTCATGTACCACAGAGAATGTTAGAACCTGGTTTCCCAAAATATCCCTGCAAGTTGCCCCTCCAGAAGGTCATCTGATTTCCTTGGGTTCAGCTATAGTGGGTGTGTTTATAAAATTCCCTCCTTAGGCTTCTACAAGAACAAGAATGCTGCCCTGGCTGGTGGCACAGTGGATAAGGCGCCAGCCTGCGAACCCAAATGTTGCTGGCTCAATTCCTCAGCCAGGGCGCATAACCAGATCTCCAGCCAGGTCCATAGCTGGAGGCAGGTGAAGGGCAACCACATTGATGTCTCTCTCCCTTCCCCCCTCTCTAAAAATAATAAATAAAATATTAAAAAAAAAAAAAGAAAAGAATAAGAACACAGCTCCTATCTTTTCTATCACACAAAGATGCCCTGGGAATCAGAGGAGACAGATGGGAGCTGCACTGTTGTATATTCTCTAGAACTCTGGAGAGCATGGTTGCTGTATGCAAAACCTGAACATTCCATTAACACATAGGACAGATACTCTTATAGTATGAAAGTGAATTTTCTCATATGCTTCAAATCTTTTGAAAAGCTAAGCATTTATCATCTGAATATTATTTCAACATTAAAAACCTCAGAATACTCTATATGAATTTCCCCTCTATATTTTCTTAGGCCTCTAACCCATTAGCTAAGGCAATCCATATCTGTAAATACAAGTCTGTTGTAGTCTCTAACCTAGAACACTATCTCACCCTGTGTGCTGCTTACCAGCCTTTAGTTGAATGACCATTTACTGAATTTCCTTCTAGCCTCCCTAGTAGGATTAAGTGAACATTCCTGGCATCCCTAGTAAGCCACTGATGTTTCAAAATTCATTTCCTTCGAATTTTCCTTTCACTTGCACCTGTGGTGTGGCTTCTCTGTGGTATTTTATGGGGTTAAAGGGATGGAAAGGATGAGAAAGATGGAGGTGAAGAGAAAGGACATGGTAAAGGGAAGCAAAACAAGGTTGAAATGGGGAGTTTGTGGAATAAATGAAAATGAAGGATGAGGAATAGGGAAAAACAAGATAGAGCTACAAATGAAAGGGTAGAGGCTTCAGAAAAGTCAAACAGGGTAGAGATAGAGTGAGAGATTAGAAACGATGGAGAAATGGGATAAGATACCTTGAAACCATTAAAAGAGCAGAGGAAGAAAGTGAGGTAATACAATTAGTGGGTCAGGGATAAGTGATGTGGGCTTTATAGTCTGCATTTTCCAGCAACATCCAGCTCTTGCAGCCCTAATACCATCATTGTGGTCCAAGAATAAAATAATATTTTAAACTTTGATGAAAGTGCTAAAGAGTGTCATATAGGGCCCTGGCTAGGTGAGCAATGCTTGGAGTACTACCCCATACACCGGAAGTATGACAGGTTCAATTCCTGGTCAGGGCACATATCTCCCCCCGCCCTTTACCTATGTCTAAAGTCAACAAAAGCATGTTCTCAGGTGAGAATTTTTAAAAAGTGTAGTGTAGGGGATTCATTTTCTGTTTTTCTGACCAGTTGTCCCTAGAATGTCAGGGAGAAAACTTACCATATGGGAAAACAGGAGAAAAGAGTGCTACTATTTTATTCACCTATATCTCTGAAATCTCATTGAAGTTACTGACCACCTCCTAACCTACCAGTCTACTCCCTGCCTTTGGGTCACACATGCCAATATTGTCAAAAGACAGAATGACTCTTCTCTGATCCTGTTTGAGTCACCGAACTTCAAGGATACAAGCTTCCTCCAACGGTCAAGAAAACTTTCAAGGAAGATCTGCAACATGGTTGTCACCTTATCACTTCTTCCCATCCACAAGGCTCTTGGTCTTGAGTCAATTCTTTAGTTTCTCTGGGCCTGTACTTGGCAGAGGCACAAGGTAATGGTCATGGTTCTTCTACCTCTAATGTCCTCTGATTCTACTAATCTGAATGAACAGAAAAACTGTGTCACTCTGTTCACCATGAAGGGTGATCACATCTGCCACCAACACTTCTACCCACCAGCATTTACCCCTGGAGCAAAACAGAGCTTTTTGTTTCCTTCCAAAAATCCCTGTGCCTCTGGTATTTTGGCCATATGAACACTTACCTAACACCTCAAGGAAGGCTTTTGGGTGGCATCACCGTTGGGCGGAATGAATCATGGGCTTAGCATCATGAAGGACGACCAAGGATACTGATTCTCAGAACTCTGTCCAACCTCCAGGATAACAGGGTTTCTTTAACAATTCAGAGATTCTTCACATTCTTTTGGCATTTGTCTCTGTTTTCTATTCTAAATTAGAAATCTTTGCTACTTAAAAATTTCGCTCTACATGTAACAGATTCTGGTGTGAAAGTTCAAACAGTACAGAATGTCACCATTGCCCTTTTATACCATTCCCATCATAATCCCACTATTTAAATGTAGGTATTATTAATAACTAATAGAAACATTTCACATTTTAGGGTATCTCTTTGTTGTATATGTTGCAAATATATTCCTCAATTTCCCATTTGCCTTTACTTTCTTTAGGCTATCTCTTGCCAAAATTAAGTTTAAGACTTTAATGAAATCTATTTTGTTTTGTATTGTGCTTAGAAAAAAGGACTTTTCCATCTAAATGCTGTATAAATATTTCTCAGTGATTTTTTTAGAACTTTGAATTTTTTTTTTTTTTTTTAAGATTTTATTATTTTCAGAGGGAGGGAAAGGGAGAGAGGCAGAGAGGGAGAGAGACATCCATGTATGGTTGCCTTTTCACCTGCCTCCAACTACAGATCTGGCTGGAGACCTAGCTTGCAACCTGGTTATGTACTCTGGCTGGAAATTGAACCAGCGACCTTTGGGTTCTCAGGCCGGCACCTTATCCACTGTGCTACCAGCCAGGTGGGAGAACTTTGAATTTTTTAACTCAAATATTTCATACATTTAGAATTAATTTTTGTATATGTTTAACTTTTCCCCAGTTGATAAGAATCTCCCAACACCATAAAATGTAAGCTTGCTCATACTGTATGTATATGTGAGATTATAATATATAATATATATAAATCTAGATAATCTTATAATAGCCAATAAAGGAAGGTTTTCATTCATATTCTCCCTCAGCAATAATACCTTGCAGCCATACTCAGAACAAATTGCTTTTCAGGAGCTTTGAGAGCTAGGTTTGAGATTGTGAGACTGGTGGAGCCCAAGACCGATGAGGGCTGTGTTGAGAAGGCAGGCCTGAGTCCAGGTGTCAGACTGACTGACAGTAGTTCTGGCCAGACCTGGACACACCCTGTGCCCCTGTAGACTCAACTATGCCCTGTTAACAGCTCCACTGCTCTTGGTCCTGGTTGTGGATGCTAAAGTAGCCTGTGAATCAATTCCAGCCACTCTTTACTGCCAGACCTGCCTGCCCACGAACAAGGCCAAAGACACATTCATCCATGCCCCTGAGACAGGCCCTCTGACCTCAGCTCAAGTGTAGACAATAAAAGGGCCCTGTAAGTTGCCTCCAGCAACTCCTGCTCGTCCAGGGGCATATCAGGAGACATATTCTCCTTCTATGCCTCCAGAGATAGGACCACTGACATCAGTCCAACTGTAGATCTTGAAGTGATGCCATAAGCCAGCTCTTACCCTTTGTAGCACAGGCTAGGAGCACTTCTACCCACCCAGTGACTGGAGGAAGACCCACTTCCACAGGTAGGCCTGTCAAACTTAACTGATTTGACTGTAGTTCTTTCAGAGGCCCTACAACCAATATCCACCTTCACAGAGACTTCTCAGCAGTGTATTGGGATAAGATCTAGGCATACTGGCCAGGATGTTAAATCCTGAATCCTGAAAAGTGCTGCCATGTCAATGAATTCTCCCTATTCCATCTTACATTCTACCTACTCCTTCAGTCCTCATGATCCACTCCCATATTGATCCTCTTAAAACAGGAGGAACTTCCAGTTTCTCCCAGGATATATTAGCCAACATGTTAGTATTGTAGTGTTTCTACAACAAATTACCATAAACTTGATCACTGAAACAACAGAAAATTATTCTTTCATGGTCCTGGAGGCCAATCCAAAATGAGTCCTACAGTATTAACTTTAAGGAGTTGGCAGGAAAGTTTTTTTCTGGAGGGTCCAGAGAGAATCCTTTCTTGGTCTCCTGCAGCCTCTGTGGTTGCTGGCTTTCCTTGGTTTTTGGCCACATGATCCATTTGCTGTTTCCATCATCATATTGCCTTTTTCTTTCCTGTAATCATAGATCTATCTGCATCTATCTTAAGAGGACTTCTGAACTAATTTTAGGACTCTGTTGGATAATCTATGATATGCTCCCCAGCTGAAGACACCTAATAATATACAAAGTTTTACCATATAAAGTTGATTTCAGAATTCGAGCCTGGGTATCTTTGGGGGCTATTATTCAGCCTACCTCAGTCAGGTATGGGAATTCTTTTTAGTGAGTAAATTATTTTCTCTTGAATTATAGGTGGGATTTTCCTTCTCAGAGTATGCTTAGACCTAACCCTAATTTTTCTCAAGACACTGGGGAGAAATGGGAGGAGTTCACGAGGAGAACAAGAATCACCTTGTAAGTCATGCTTTGTATGAGGTTTTTGCATGGTCTTCAGGAGAAAGGAGGCTGACTTTCACTAGCACGAGGGGAAGGGATACTTTTACTAGTCAAGTTCAGGTTAGTTTGAGGGTTCAAAATTCTCATCCTCATCTTCGCAAATATCCCATGCAGGACTCAAGGCCTCACTCTTCCCTATCTGGGCTTAGGATAGGAGACATAACTAAGCTATGTATTCTTAATTCCTTATAGCCCTGCCACCCTTACAATGAGCTTCGAGTGCTGATTTTCAGCACTGTCTGCCTATGGCAGCAGAAGATTAATGTCTCATTAAATGTTGCCATGGGAATATCCTAGCTTTCACAACATCCTTCTGAGTTGATTGTTGGGTGACTGGGGCCCATCGTTCTATTTCTTCAAGACTTCCAAGAAAGTTAACAAACTTTCTTAAAATTCTGCTATTTTGTTATTCTTAAAATTACACTGTTCTTATAAGCATCATGTTTCTCATAATATTGGTGTGCAAGTGTTAACACATAACTTTGTGTTTCACCTTGCACCTGGACCTGATCCCAGTCTACCACAAGCAAGTCTCGTAATTGTGCTAGGGGTTATCACCAACCCCACTTACCCTAAGCAGTGGTGAATGGTCCACTTCCAGAATTTCATATGGAAGATATGCTTCTTAGAGCTATTCAAGCACCAGCTGTCAAAATTGAGTTCCTTCCCAGCGAAGCACAACCCAAGACAAAATGTATGTGTAGTTTCAATGGGAAGTCATCTCAAGGAGCAAGAGGAAATTTATTTACTTGAAAGGTGGTCCCAGGGAGAAGAACTGAGGTTATGAAGAGAGTGAGATAGAAAAGGAAGTGTTCATGACAATGTGCTGTGGTATTGATGGTGGGCACAGGATATGGAAGAACACACTCCTCCACCTTCCCATGTCTTCTGTCTGTTCATCGGTGACCTTCACAAGACCTTTCCATTTTTCAGGGCCTGGTCTAGACAATAATATTGGCAGGCAGCTCCCCAGGGGTCCTGATAGCTCCATATAGCTCTCTACCACCATCTCCAGCATCATTACAGGAGCCCCCAAGACATAGTCCCAGCTGCCCCCACTAACAAGCCTTGAGGGAGAAAGCATCACCATCCTGAAAACTCACAGGAATCTGAGATTGAGGAAAGCTTCTCCCTCTTGCCTCTCCTTGGGGGCCCCCTCCTCATCCCCAGGTCTAAGGCAAGTCTAGAAATTAGCCTGTCTCTGCTCAAAGGCCCTGCTTGGGCCTGGCCTCTGCCAAGGAGTTTCCTTAGGGAACCTGCATCTAGTCTCAATTACCCCTCTGGCTTCCTGAGTGACCCGAGGGATGTGGACAAGTCCTATAGGCCTCAGCAACCTGTGATGGAGAGAAATTTACATCACCTGCAGAACTACTTGCTATAAAGCCCAGGGAAGAGATAAACCCTTTTAAAAGAAAGATGATGCTATACTCATGAAGGGCTGGAATGGTTTACAAGGCATCTTGTATGCCTTCCACCTGCCTCTTCTTTCCTGGGAGGGCTAATTTCTGAGCCCCCCACCCCAAGGGATAACACCTAGTGACTGGAGCCCTAGGACAAAGAAGATATCAGGTTGTTTTTCTTCATTTTCTTCTATAGGGCTGCTTACTTTTCTGAGTGGGTAACTCAGTCTGTATAGCTCCTCATCTTCTTTCCTGAAGAAAATCCCCTGGCTTCTCCACCCATGCCAGGGTGAGTATTCTCAGGGGCCTGCCCATCCACTGCCCTCCTGCTGCTGTCAGCTCAAACCCACCTTTACATGGGGCGTAACTGCTGCCCCTGCAAAGCAGAGCCTTTTGGGGGAAAGACCTGGGGTGGTAATGTGGAGACCTGGTTCCTCTCTGTGCCCCTATGCCAGTGCCCCCCTTTCCTGGTTGAAGTCAACCTGCCCTCTGTTACTCTCAGGAGAAAGAACAAAGGGGTTCACTGAGTCAAGGGCACTACCCACTCACGGCACCGACTTCATCAGGCAGCCTCAAGCCCTTACTGCAGTCACTGGCCTGGCTGAGCCTTTTCACCATCACTGGGGTATGGGGTGGAATTCCAGAGTGGGGAGCAGTCATAGCCCTATGAGGAAAAGCAGGGGCTTATTACCAGCCCCCGAGGATGGTCATATGAAAAGCATCATGGTTACCCTGTCAACACTCGACTCAGAGATCATCCTAGAATCCCACTGATTTCAAGCGAGCTGTACCTCTGCTCATCTGAGGACTGGCAGCCACTGATTTTTGCTCTTCTATCCCCAGCTATACCTCATTTGTCTGGAAAGTATACCTCTAAAGCCCTATTCTTTTGAGTGGTCTACATGGCAAGAAACATGCCAGTGTGTGAATTGCTATATGACCTGCCTGGTCCATCAAAACCAAGGAAATCAGTTGTTCCTACAACAACTTTGCACCCTGCACTTGCCCTTAGCCATCCACTAAGTCATTCAGTATGTTCACAAAGTCTCCCATGACAACTCCTGCTCACACTAGAGTTCTCTGAAATCCTGTGGACACTTACACCGTCATTTACTTATTTGAAAAATATTGAGTACCTGATATGTGTGAAGTATTATGGTAAGTACTGCTATGGGAAACCTGAATTGTTCTTACATAGAAGTGAGGGAGATATGCTTTTTAGAATAATGACTTAGCTACTCTAATGAGTTCCTTGAAATAATGTGTAATGATAGCTGAGAGAGAGAGAGAGAGAGAGAGAGAGAGAGAGAGAGAGAGAGAGAGATCCTTTTGAAATGAAAATGTTTCCACAAAGAATTCATTCCGCAGCCAGTATTTGACTCAAACCTTGATATACCTGGTCATTTGGAGATGGAGGGAGGCTGGTGCAGGGAGAGAAACAGCATGAATAAATGGGCAAAAAATCATGGAGTTGCATGAAAATGGACCCAAAAGGGAAAACAGAAAGTAGATCATTTCTCTTTAATATAATATATGCAAAGGGCTGTTATCTATCCATTGTTTTGTCAAATGGCAACGCATTTATGAATTTTCAGTTTTATCAGTGATGACCACACCTGAGAAGGATCCCCCACCACCTCACAATCTCATGCTCTTTGCATGTTAATGCTTTTTTACAGGTCACCATATCCACTGTTTCATCCACGTGAGCTCAGACCCTCATCACACTTCCCTTTTGTTAGAGTCCCTGGACCCCAGCTGCTTTCCATCTTCTGAATCCGGTGTATCTTTGCAAGGAAATAACATTGCTCTTAGTGAACCTGTAGCTCTGCTTATTTCATGGGCAATAAAAATAGAGTAATATATTTTGACCAGGAATTTATTATAAGAACTGAACAACTTAGCTCAATTGGCTCTCTAGGTGTGTGCTTGCTTCATTTGAGAACCTCTTCTTAGAGCTATTGATCAATCTACCTACTGAGCCAAGCCAAGGACAAGTGCAGGGCTAGTGGATTTGCAACGCAGAAAGGTAAGTGCCCCCAGCAGCTACCAACCCATAGGTCATGTTACAATTTTCATTTGCAAAGCAAGTAGGAGATACTTCTTTTAAAACCAGACACACACACATCATTTCATTACGCTATTATTCAAAGTCTAGCATAAAGACTTACTTAACAGCAATTTATTGACCAACATATTTTGAATTTATATATCCAAGGATGTCTCTTGCCTTGGAGAGATGGACTTGGCTAGACTGTCAGATATCCACAGCCATGGGGATCTTCTAATTCTTGCCATAGCTTTGCTTCATCTTCAATATTTCTAAAAGCCTTAAAACCTAGGTTATGTTTTAATATGCCTTGTAGTTTTTCTGAAAATATCATTAACCGTTTATTTTTGAAATCTGTTTACTGCTTTGCGCTAAACCCCCAGAGTAAAATGGGGAAATTTCATCTTAAGCTGGCCACATTCAAAGAAGGAGTTTGCTTTTATCTTAATTTACTTTTTTTAATTATCTGACCCTTATAGTACAGAGAGGAGGGACAAGGTGATGGTGGTTTGGGGCATCTCAGCTGAGAGTAGGGTGAAAGTTTTGGGGTGATGGGAGGTCAATGAGTGAGGTGTGGGCTGGTGTGTGGGGAAATCATCACCTGGATACCTGGGAACTTACCAGGGAGTTTTGAACAAGGTGCTTTAAAACACTTAAGTTACCTAACTACATTGAGTTGGCTGATAGTTCCACACTGGGATGTTTCCTTACAGGTACTCATGGAGCCAGAATCTGGGGCCAATGGGACCACTGTTACTGAGTTCATTCTACTGGGCTTGGCAGAGACACCAGAGCTGTGGCCTCTTGTCTTTGTGCTCTTCCTCTTTGCCTACCTGGTCTCAGTTGGGGGCAACCTGAGCATCCTGGCTGCCATCCTGGTGGAGCCCAAACTCCACACCCCTATGTACTTCTTCCTGGGGAACCTGTCAGTGCTGGATGTTGGATGTATCACTGTCACTGTTCCTGCCATGTTGGGTCGTCTCTTGTCCCACAAGCGTACAATTTCTTATAATGCCTGTCTCTCCCAACTCTTTTTCTTCCACCTTCTGGCTGGGATGGACTGCTTCCTGTTGACAGCCATGGCTTATGACCGATTCCTGGCCATCTGCCGGCCCCTCACCTACAGCACCCGCATGAGCCAGGCAGTCCAGTCAACATTGGTGGCTGTGTCCTGGGCCTGTGCCATCAGCAATGCACTGACCCACACTATTGCCTTAGCCACTCTTAACTTCTGTGGTCCCAATGTCATCAACCACTTCTACTGTGACCTCCCACAGCTCTTCCTGCTCTCCGGCTCCAGCACCCAATTCAATGAGCTGCTGCTCTTTGTTATGTGTATTCTAATGGCAGGTGTCCCTATGGTTCTCATCATCACCTCCTACATCCATGTGGCAGCTGCAGTGCTACAAATCCGTTCAGCGGAGGGCAGGAAGAAAGCTTTCTCCACATGTGGCTCCCACCTCACTGTGGTTTGCCTCTTCTATGGAACTGGTATCTTCAACTACATGCGTCTGGGTTCAGAGGAGACTTCAGACAAGGATAAAGGGGTTGGGGTTTTCAACACAGTTATCAACCCCATGCTGAACCCACTTGTCTATAGCCTTAGAAACCCTGATGTTCAGGGTGCCCTGTGGCGGGTGCTTGTGGGGAACCGGTTACTGACTTGAGCAGTGACGGGTGGAGTGTCTCTCCTTTCCTGCTTTTTCTGATTTGAGGAAAATTTCCTGTGAAAGTAGTAACCTGGAGAAATAATTATGAACCAATCATGTATAGATCCTGATGTTGGAAAAAAATTGTAATGTATTTGTCATGCAAAGGAACCCTACATAATTTATTCATTTACTCATACAACAAATATTTATTGAATTGCTTCTATGATCCAAACACACTTCTAGGGCACTGGTGAACAAAATAGACTAAAGTTTCTGCACTCATGCAACTCACATTCTAGTGAAGAGTGACAAAATAAATACAATCATATTTGACAAATCACATAGTGTTATGTACTATAAAGAAAAACAAATAAAATAAGAGGATATGAGGTTAGGATCTGCCAGTGAGTCCTCTGGCAAGTTGCTACCTCATTTTTGATGATGCTCACTTTTCAGGTAGAGGTGAAGTCTTGGAAGGTAGGTAGTTCTGGGCAGCAGTAACCTACAAGGAATAATTATTTGTTTAATCACAGCATAAAGAATGAAGAATATCGCTGTGAAGTTTTCCTCTCATGGGAAATGTGAGATTCCTTCTATCTCAGGATGCAGAAAGCTGTTTTAAACTAACACCAAGGATTATTATATTCTACTATTCACCCTTCACCTCCAAGAAAATAGGTTCCTTCTCTTTACTAACACAAAAATCTCATAGGATGTTTAGGGGATATGTAGGGTCTAGAGAAGGAAATAGCCCATTAAATGAAACTACATCAATGCATACATGGCATATCTTCAAGTCAAAAAGGGTGTGTTTCATCTCCATCATCTGCCATATCTTTCTGTTATGGAATGAGTCAACTTTCTTGCATATATGATAAAGCCTTTGCAATAAAAAGCATTTATACTCCAACCAGGTACTTAGAATTTTCAGTGTAGGATGACAAATGCAACCTTCTCCTCCAAAGTTCTATGTTTCTCTCCCAAACCTCCTTCCTACTTCAGAAAATATCCATAAATATAGTCCTTGAGAGTAATATGCTTTCTGAGTTTATTTCATTAGGACATCAATACATCTCCCATCCAGAGAATTTCCTTGGCTTAATGTTCATCCAGCCTTAGCCCATCCATTCCTGATTTGTATCTTTTCTCCAGCCTCCTTTGGAAAGCTACTACCTTGTCCTGGCAGTTCTATTTTGAGGTCCCTCCACTGTATCATTCCTAAAATTGTCTCATGGCTACACATGGAACTTGGATTCTCTGTGATCTCTTCTTGGAGCCAAGGAACTATAGGAATGAGCTGAAATGAGGATGGGCAGAAAAGACATGTGAGTGGGCAGTAGGACAGGATTTGAAATGAAGCAATGAAGATGAGATGTGAGGATACAGGGAAGGATGGGAGATAGGATGGTAAGCAAAAGGGGTAAAAAGAAGGATAGAAGGCCCTGGCTCGTAGCACAGTGGATAAGGTGCCGGCCTGCGAACCCAAAGGTCTCAGGTTCAATTCCCCAGCCAGGGCACATAACCAGGTTGCAAACCAGGTCTCCAGTCAGGTCTGTGGCTGGAGGCAGGTGAAAAGCAACCATACATTGATGTCTCTCTGCCTCTCTCTCTTCCCCTCTTTCTAAAAATAATTAAATAAAATCTTTTTTTTTTTTTTTTTTAAAGAAGGATAGAAATTAGGGAAAGGACATGAGAACATAGGAGGTGAGAAAGGACGGGAGAATTAGGGGTGCCTAACAAGACAACTAAGAGAATATTGATGAGGCCAAAGATGGGTGTGGAGCAAATTCGGAATGAACTGGGATGGGAGACCAGAACAAACTTTATACTGTGGACTTGCATCCCATCAGCTGTGGCCATGTAATAAACAGCCCTTTTGATGTTATTCGTAGGCTTCACCCTTCCTAGCCTGAGAAAAAAAAGTTTAAGTTTTGCCAAAGGTATAATGATGCAGAATCAGCTGGCACCTCCTCCTCTGCTTTCTCTTGCTAGCAGACAATGTTAGAGGATAAGGTAGGACTGACAGGAGGGAGAAGGTATGTGCTGAGGGTTTATCTTCCTCAACCCCTCTGGGCCATCAGTACCCCTGCTCTGTGGTCTAATGGTTGGAGATGAAGTATGCCTCTCTCCCAACACTCTAGGTTCTCCAGACTCTTGGGGGTGAAAGAAAATGAGCTTCTCTCAAAGGGCAAAACTCTTGTGACAATATCTTTACAAATACCTTTCCAAATTTCTGTAATTATTTACCTAGGATTAATTCCTATGAACAACTTTATGAAATTTTTAAATGCAAATGTAAATTTTGAGATGTACATGCACACACATATATGTTGTCCTCTTACTTTCCAAGACTTCTGCTCTAATTTGTACTTCTGCTAGCTTATGACAGGGCCTTTGTACCCATGTCCCTGCAGTCAAGGGTTGTTATAAATAAATGTCTTTAATTTTTACAATCTAAAGGTTGAGAAATGGCAATATTTTAATTTGCATTTTTAATTCTATTTAAAACTGCAGTTGACTCTCTTTTCACATATTTGTTGGCCAATTTCTTTTGGAATCATTTTGAGAGCTTATGCCCTTTTTTTCTATTAGATTGTTTGTTAGGAAGCCTTCATGGTTATGAATATCAGCTTTATGTTGTGTAACTCGCAGATATTTTCTTTAGCTTGTCATTTGTCTCAATTTCATGTGTGTTTTGCCAAATAGATGTGTTACATGTTTATGTGGTCAAATCTGTCTTTTCTTACAATGCTTTTTGATTTTGTGTCTCACTTTGAGTGGAAAAGAGTTTTTCCATAGGCTAAGTTATATTGTGCTAACTAACAGCACCTAAAATATCAGTGGTTTGCAATAGCAAAGGTTAATTCATATTTATGTGACTTCAATTATCTGATGGATCTAAGGATTATTTTTGTTTGTTTGTTCATTTGTTTAGATTGTTCATCTTCTTTCTTACTGTAAGGATGGGAGTAATGACTTCCATGCCCTTTATATGTCAGAGTGGAAACCAGAAGTTTACATTTTATTTTATAATGGCCTGTGGTGAACATAACTCATGTTTCCCCCTTTCTAACAGCTGCCAATTTCCACTTGGCCTCCAGGTGGTTCTGGGGAGTGTGATTCTGGGGTCCAGAGGGGTGGTATCAGCACACCTGACTGCCTGGCCACAGTGATGGTCCTTTGTGGGCACATGACTTCAGTTAGTTTAAAAAGGTTCTTTATACTAGTGACAAGAAACAAATTCTGGATGTTCTAAATCACAGGTGGCAAACACAAAGCCCACAGGCTGAATCCGGCCCTCCACCTTGTTTTATCCGGCCAAGCACCTTGTTTCGCTTAACTGTTAAGGAGTAGTTACATTTATACAGTCCTAAAATTACATTCTGCCCTTTAAAGACAACCACCAGGCTGATGTGGCCCCCTTCCCCCCATAAAAATGAGTTTGACACCCCTGTTCTAAATTAAATTATAGCAGACGGAGAGTGAGAAAAAGAGCAGTTAACCTGTTAATAGCTAGAAGCCAGCTGACAAAATCTCACATTTCTGAGTGTGTGTTCCAACTTTGACTTAACTGTCAAGTGGTCATTTCCTTAATTATCTAAAACAGAGAAGAATAGTCCTTTTTTTTTTAAAAGTACAATGCTGCTAAAGAAGCACAATGTTGCTTTTGCCTTTGCCTATGGTACTTTAAAAGTTCCCAAAGGTTTTTCTCCTTTTGACAGTTAACAGGTAAATAAACACAAACAAATCAAAAATAAGAGCTGTGTCCCCTTCTGGTGAAAGTATTAGGGTGATTTGTGGAGAATGATTTGGAAAAATGTATCAACAATGCTCTGAACCATAGAAAGTTCAGCATTTTTGCCTAAGGAAACAATCAGGTATGGGAATAAATGAAGACGTATTGCAAACATTACAGGGGAAAACACTGTAAGCAACCAAATATTGAATCATTGGTAGTGTGTTAAATGAATTCTGATGCATTTATTGAATTGCACACTAAAATACTGCAAAGGCACACAGTGTTAATAAAGCTGAATATTTACTAATACAGATATTACTAAGTAGAAAAACAAGTTTCAAAACAATTTGAATTCATTCTGAAAACAACACATATTTAGCAGAGATCAAAGTTTAACATTTCAACACAGGTAATTATTTTTGGCTTATTTTTACTCTAATGTTTCTACAATACTTGTCTATTGTTGGTTTAATAAATAAAAAAAAAAGTTAGAAGCAGTAAACAGTGGCATCTTATTGGCTGCAGAATACACTCCCAGCTCTTCGACAAGGCATTGGTGGCCCTTTGAAGCCCATTCCCTTAACGTCTTCCCCACTCCTGGGCCTTGTCCCAGTTCCACTCAGCTGGGACCATCCTGTCCCCTGCTTCACCGCCTTTGTCTAGCTGTTTCTGGCTAAGGCAACTACACTGGCCTCGGGCCGCACCCCTGCTGAGGGCTTCTGAACATTGTCCCATTTAATCCTCACAGCTGCCCTCAGAGGTACACAATGCTATTGTTCCCGATTTACAGAAAAGGATGCTTAGAACGGTGAGGTGACTTCCGCACACACTCTGGGGAGGGTGGGGCAGTCTGCGACCACTGTGACTACTCCCCTCTGCACCACGCCCCGCCCCCCAGGGTCTTACTTTGCCCCGCCCACTTCCCCGTGATCTTAGCTCAGCTGTCACCACCTCAAAAAAAGCCTTTTCCCAAACCCTTGCTCCATCGCTGACAAGGCAAGCTAGGCTCTCACATTTTGTGTCCACCAGCCTTCCTACCACACCATAACCCTTCAGACATCGCATTGAAATAGTCTTCTGGCCTGTCCATTGTGAGCCCCTGATTCATGTGTGTAACCCAATTTGAGGCCCCTACTGGGCACTCAATCATTATCAATGGAATGAAGTGAACGTCAGATCAATTCAACTCTGCCTGTCCAAGCCTAGGTCAGTGCTGGCTCCCTGATTTGTAAGGAATTGTTCTCTCTCAAATTGCCGCCGTCCGATGACTCATCAGTTACTACTCTCTTCCTAGCCAGTGCATTTTGCAGGGCAGGCCGACCCTAAGGAACAATTGAGTTTCACGTTTGCCTCCTCTCTGTCTACTGCCTCTACCACCGCTCCCGTCCAGGAATGTGTGTTGCTTGCTGGAGAGTTGTGTCTTGAGGGAAGGATGGGTTGGTTGCAGGGGCAATGGAGTGGGGAACCGCAGTAAGAAAGAATAGGATGGGCTGCCTGTGGGTACAGTCTTCCCACCCGGAAAAGGAAAGCAGGAGAAAAGCACGGTCTGTGTTGTTTAAGGACCAAGAGATGAAAATCAATGCAGAGCAAAGGAGAGAACTTTTCTCCAAGTTTTGCCTGAATTGGAGGGGCTGTGTCCAGAGTCTGTGGGTCAGGTTGAAGTATCTGCAGCAGGGCAGCCTCACTCAGAGCACTTGCAGCAAGGAGAATGCAAGGTGTCTTCTCCAAATGCCTTACAGGTAGCAGGCTGCTTAGGGAAGGCCAGGGCTCAGGAGCATGAGGGGGTGTGTGCTACAGAACATGAGACCCCTCCCAGGCCATAACTGGGTCTATTTTGAAAGGCTGGGATGGTAGCACTGTGGTCCTGTGGTCAAGTAAGTGAAGGATTTGATCCTGCAAACTTCTAGTATTAGTGTTAGCCTGATCTTATTTATTGCCAAGTCTAGTGACATCTAGGGATATTTGGTTAAACATGTCTTTTCTTCACCACAGGTACATAAGCTCGTTCTGAGCAGAAACTATGTCCTCTGTACTCCTGTATGCCCCACAGGATGTTTTCCACTTGGTGGAGGAAATTCCCAGTTTCCACTTCCAAACCCAAAATTCATGTCAACCTCTGGAAGGCTTTCCCTAGAAGTCTTCTCAGAGCCCCATGCATGTCCTTGTTCCGCAGGCTGTAGATGAAAGGGTTCATCATGGGGGTGACCACAGCATACATCACTGTGGCCACTGAGTCCTTCATGGAGTAGGTTTGGAGAGGCTGCAGATATACCATGCCAAGTGTCCCATAGAAGAGGGTGACCACAGCCAAATGGGAGGCACAAGTAGAAAAGGCTTTGTACTTCCCACTGGCTGATGGTATTCGGAAGATGGCTTTCACAATCCGGACATAGGACATGATCATGAGCCCTAAGGAGGTGAAGAAGATAAAGCAGCCGGTGGCAATCAGCACTACGTGATTGACTTTGGTGTTGGAACATGCGAGCCTCAGGAGGACATACATCTCACAGAAGATGTAATGGATCTTCCGGGACCCACAGAAGGTCACCCTAGACATGAGGAGGGTATGAACGAGGCCATAGAGGACAGAGAACCCCCAACACAAAGTGAGGAGCAGCATACAGAGACCAGGGCTCATGACTGTGGCATAGTGGAGAGGATGGCAGATGGCCACATAGCGGTCATATGCCATTGTGGCCAGGATGAAGTTGTCTAGGGCCACCAAAGAGACCAGGAAGTAGAGCTGTGCCAGACATCCTGCATAGGAGATGGCTTTGTTCTGGGATTGAAGGGTCCCCAGCATCTTGGGGACTGTGTTGGTGACAAAGAAGAGGTCGGTGAGGGAGAGGTTGGCCAGAAGGAAGTACATGGGAGTGTGTAGGCGTGAGTCAGTGCCTACGGCCAAGATGATGAGCACATTTCCCACCACTGTGGCCAGGTACATGGACAGGAACATCCAAAACAGGACCTGCTGGTCTTTGGGATTCTCGGAGAGCCCCAGGAGAAGGAACTCAGAGGCTCCACTCTGATTGCCTCCATCCATTTTCCCACATTCCTGCAATATCAGCACCAACAGACACTTAACTATACACCCTCAATCCAATCAGGACATTCATATAAGTGAAATCAATCATGTTCTTAGCATTAAGGTAACTTACACTAAATTTTATAATATTTTTAGATTAGCAACAAAATAAAAACAGCCACAAACCCATAATGTAGAAAATCTTTTTTGCAACTCAGTCATTCCACAACTTCTAATCTGGCATACTTAATGCTACAGGGATAATGTCTATGTTTTACTTCAAACCTATCATCTTACAGTACTCCTGAAATGCTTGAAGATTACTATGTTATGATACTGAATAGATTTTATTTTATTTTATTATTTTTTAAAGATTTTATTTATTATTTCCAGAGGGAGAGGAAGGGAGAGAGGCAGAGAGGGAGAGAAACAGCAATCAATGTATGGTTGCCTTTCACCTGCCTCCAGCTACGGACCTGGCTGAAGACCTGGCTTGTAACCTGGTAATATGTGCCCTGGCTGGGAGCATATTATTTTTAATAGCTTTCCTAATATTAAACCATACCTATGTTTTAGTATAAACTAATGAAGTTGGTATGCTAATGTTTTATTTAGGCTTTTGTAGTTATATTTATTAATAAGATTGGTTCACAGCTTCTTTTCATATGTGCCAATCTTATTTACTTTTATTTTTTAATATTTATTTATTTTTAAATGATTTTATTTATTATTTTTAGAGAGAGGGCAAAGGAGAGAGGCAGAGAAGGAAAGAGACAGCAATGTATGGTTGCCTTTCACCTGTCTCCAGCCACAGACCTGGCCAGAGACCTGGCTTGCATCCTGGTTATGTGTCCTGGCTGGGAAATTGAACCAGTGACCTTTAGGTTGGCAGACTGGTGCCTTATCCACTGTACCACCAGCCAGGGCCAATCTTATCTACTTTTAATCATGACATCTGTTGTGTTAACTTCCATGTTAAATTTGTATTCACTTATTTTTAATTTTTACTATTTAGAATTTGTTGAATTTTCAATACCTTTAGATATAAAGTCTAAAGAAAGTAAAGATCACTTCAGATTCTATTAAAATTTGGTGAAAAACTCTTCCAATTTTGTTTTTTCATTAAATTATTATTTTTAATCCTTACCCGAGGATCTATTTATTGATTTTTTTTTTTTAAGAGAAAAAAGAGAGAGAGAAACCTCAATGTGAGAGAGAAACATTGATTCATTGCCTCACATACACACGCTGACTGGGGATTGGACTTAAAACCTAGGTATATGTCCTGACCAGGGATTGAACCTGAAATCTTTCTGTGTACAGAACACTGCTCCAACCAACTCTGAGCCACTCAACCAGTGCTCATTAAATTGTTTTTATTAATTCAGTGGGCTGGAGAACATACTCTAAGTCAATATTTTCATCATTCTAATGACTGCACACTATTGCATTTTATGATTGTATCATGTATAATTTTAATCAATATTGTGATGATGGATATTTAGATTTTTTAAAAATATCTTTCCTATTACAGATTACAAATCAGTGAATATGTTTATACTTAAATTTTTGGATACATTTCTAGGTTAATTCAAAGGGATGCACATTTCTTATTTTTCTACAAATTGCCAGGGTGTCCTCCAGGCAGATAGTTTCAACTTGCATTCCTCAAATTAAGGGAAGTGTCAGGTTCCTCCAGCCCTGCCATTCAATCTATGAAACATGCTTAATTTCACAGCACTCTTTACTGTTACATCAAGGTAAAGATAAGGGAGTTTTTCTTTTTTCATTAACTCAATACCATAAGGAAATTTTGGGAGCTAAATCACAAATATCAAGAAACATATCTCTTCAAGAAGCAAGAATAATAATCATAAATTGTACTGACAATTATTGAAAGATGCTTGAGATCCAGAAACTTCAAGTATGCTGCGCAACCGATTTTCACACACATGTGCACACACACTGTTATTCTTGAAAAATAACGTCTTTATGTTACTGAGTATTTTTCCACACACACCAAAAAAAAAGAAAAATGTTTATCCAACAATGTCATTTTGTGACTTTGAAAACAAACAAAAAAGGGCATGCTTTTGATTAAACAAATTCTAGTTCTGGAAACTTATCTTAAGCATATATCAACAAAATGAAAAAAATAATCTGTATAGTAGATGTTTATCAGAGCCTTATTAATAATAACAAAAGTTTAAAAATAGCATAAACATTCAACATTAGAGATTTTGTTTAAAAAATTAAAGAATTGACAAATCCATAGGGGCTAGCTATAGTCAGAAGCTGTGGGGAAGGAGAAATGAGGTATAACTGGGAATAGGTAAGGGCTTTCCTTGACAGTGATGAAAATGTTCTAAAATTAGATTATGATGATATCTGCAAAATTCTGTGAATTTATTAAAACCATTTAATGGTATACTTTAAATAAGTGAATTTTATGGTATCATAATATTAATTATATGTGTGTGTGTGTGTGTGTGTGTGTGTGTATATATATATACATCTGTTTAAAAATTATGTAACCTGTTAAATCAACAGAACAAACTGAAGCTATCATAAAATGATGATGTTAACATTTTTCACTTACGTATGGAAAGATGTTTATAATTGTTAAATTAAAAATCCAGTTTAGCCCTGGCTGGTGGCTCAGTGGACAGGCACTGACCTGTGAACCCAAAGGTCGCTGGTTCAATTCCCCAGGGCACATAACCAGGTTGCAAGCCAGGTCTCTAGCCAGGTCCATATCTAGAGGCAGGTGAAAGGCAACCATACATTGATGTTTCTCTCCCTCTCTGCCTCTCTCCCTTCCCCCCTCTCTGAAAAATAATAAATAAAATATCTTTAAAAAAAGAAGAAGAAATCCAGCTTACTCTTATGCACACACAATAGAAAACTTGCAGTTTAGGCTTATTTGATGCTCTGTGGTGTGTAATTATAAGGAGAAACAAGGAAACGCATATGAAATGCTCATGAACGCATATGAATGCTGGCTGAGCCCCTTCACTGCACAGCCTGTTGCCTTGATTTGGGCACTCAGACACTCAGGGATGTGGATCCATCTGCTTCCTCAACCTTCTGAAGGCAAATGTCCCCCTCACTTCAGTGAGCATCAGGGTGACAGCAAAACTCATTTTTAAGAGATGTTGAAGTCCCTTTCCTTGAGATGATGCAGCAGCTGTGTTCTGAGAACCAAGCCTTTTTCAGCAATCGGTGATTCAGATTCTGTACTGCTCTGAGCCTGTAAGAGTTGGTGGGCTCTGAACATTTGTGTGGTCTGATAGCCTGTGAGACACAAACCCCACTGCAGCGTGACTGGGCAGAGAGGGGACAGAGCATGGCATGGTGTGGAGAAGGGCTCCGGACTGGTGTTGGGCAACTGGCCTTTATTCCCCAGCCTGTCACCTCCTAGCAGCACAACCTCATCTCAGCAGCAAGCCTGTCTTGCAGGTTGGAGAATTAACTTCAGAGCACTAAAAAGATTGGAGGGATTGTTAATTACCTTTAAATATGAAGGGTTTAGCGTATATGAAGACTTTCCCAAAGTTTGTGTGTTTGTGTGAGACAGAAAATGGAGAAGAGAGAAGGTAAGAGAAGGAGAAAAGAGAGAATGGGCCCAAGACATGTAGGCCTTACCCACTATTTTGTGCTGGTTTCCAAGTTCACAAGTTCTGCCATCTCTGCTTCGCTCCTGCTGCCTGCACTTTGCTCCTGCATGCAATGAAAATCCACAGTCAGGACAGAAATTAAGTAATGCTGTGGAATTCAGGGCTGGAGGTACAAAGGTAAAAGCAAGGAAACAGGTACCTGGATCTCTAGTCCCCCTAGTAAAGGAGGCAGAACCTAAGGCTGTGGGTGCCGCAGCGAGGACCTGAGAGCCAATGCCTGAGCCTCACGTTCAGAAAAAAGTGGCTGCATCAGGAGGACATCAGGCCTATTTATCAGTTTTGGGGAGGCCTCAGGGAAGTAATCCCAAGACAATTTTTTAAGATGATCGTGGGTAATTACTCCAATAAACAAGGGTCCTGAGAAAAGCCAGATTCTCCTTCTTTCCCTAAGCCCCCAATTTATTTCTCCTTCCTTTTCCCTATTTTAGGTGGGTAAGATGAGCTTGGATCTTCCAAACCATATTGTTCAACCTATCCTCTCTCTCTGACCAAACTCCTAGCACCACTGACTCAAAGCTAAAAGGATTTTAAATTCAAACAAGTCTATCTACCTCCCCCACCACCCCATGGTCTCTCTATAAAGGAATCAGATTTTTAGGGTCCCTGTCCAGATAACATTTTGTGTTGCCTTTGTATTTCCTCTTTGATGGGGAGCTTACTACCTCAAAACAGATTTCAAACAAAGTGCATCCAGTCTCATAGCTGGTAGCTGTAAAATATCTCCAGTTGGAGTCTTCATTTGGGGCAGAGTCGTGCCACAGACAACACAATGCTAGAGGGGAGTATAAATGATTTCTGGCCTGTTCCTGGTCCCACTACTAGGTGGATTAATTCATTGAATTGTTCTAGGTAGACCTCAACTTCCTCCTCCACTTTTCAAATCTAACAACACAAACTCTCTACTAGTCAAATGATGAGGTGGACACAGTTGTCTTGGGACCACCGCCCAGCAGCCCCATGGGGTTAATTTGTACAGTGGGCCACTTGCCTGCTATGGAGGTCCCTGCACTCTGCTGAGGCCTTTACAATTAATTGTACCTGCTCTAGGAGTAGCCCAGACTCTCCACACCTTTCACCAAGGCTGCCTCAGTTCTACTTGTACCTGGAGGTTTACCTTCCTTCCTTTCTCTCTTGTTTTATTCATGCATTGTTCATGGGTGGCAGGCATTGGGCTAGGTGCTGGGGACACCACCATGAACAAGACGGACATTTCTTCCCTTCCTGGAGCTTGTAGACCAGGACAGGTGAGATCTTCTAAAAGCAAATAGGGAACAAAAAATAATCACAAACTATTAAGTGCAGCAAGGAAATAGTAATCTGAAACAGAGAGTAATGGGATTGGGTAGAGGAGAAGCCAGCAACTTCTTATATTGGGTGGTCAGTGAAAGTCTTTCTTTCTCTTTTATTTTTTTTCTCCCATTTTCTAAGTAGACTTTCATTACTCTCCAAATCAGTTGCATAGCAATGGATGAGACACAGACTTGAATATTTCAGTTTTGCGTATACACCATCTAGTTGACTAAAATAGACTTTGTTATTGTTTATTTGTTGTGTGTGCCACAAATATACGATTTGGGAGATAAATGATGAGCTGGGTTTAAAATATATACTGAGTTTGAAGTACCTCAGGTGAGAAATATCCAAATGTCAATTGAAAATACAAGGTTAGAACATTTTAGGGAAAAAGTTGGGACTGAAGATAATAGATTTTTCAGGTACAAATACATTATTTTTGTTTATGTGATATTTTTGTGAGATCATTTATCATTATATTAAAACTATTACATATCTGCTTCCTCCACACCTGATAGAGAGCTCCTTAGGGCCAAGGGCAGTCTCTTATTCACTTTTATAAAAGTACTTGCATACTATAGGTGCTCAATAAGTGTTAGTTGAATGAATGAATGAGAGTGGATTAGAGGAGGGTTGGGAAAGTCTTTCTGAGACACGTTTAAGCTGAGATCAGACAGCTGAGGTGTCAGCTACTCAGAGAGCTGGGAAAAAGAGCTTTCCAAAGAGAAGGAAGAGCATCTGCAAAAGCACAAACGTGTTCTTCAAGGTCTGAAGGAAAGTCAGTGCTGGTGTTTTCTTTTGTTTGTTTGTTTGTTTTAAATATTTTATTTATTATTATTTTTAGAGAGAGAGGAAGGGAGAGAGGCAGAGAGGAAGAGAGGCATCAATGTATGGCTGCCTTTCACCTGCCTCCAGCTAAGGACCTGGCTGGAGACCTGGCTTGCAACCTGGTTATGTGCCCTGGCTGGGAATGAGTGCTGGCATTTTATGAGCAAGGCTGTGAGAGACACAAGTTGAGGCTGGGAAGTACATAGAGGCAGATGAAGCCAGTGAGTCATTCTGTTTTTTATTTTAACAACAGTGAGAAGTCATTGAAGTGTTTTAAACTAGTAGGGTGGGATGATTCTATTTAGGTTGAATGGGTCACTCTGGTGGCCATGGGAACAGATTGAAGGCAGGACAAGAACAGAAGCAGAGGAAGCAGTGGGCTGGCTGATGGGGAAGGTGGCCTGAACTGGGATGAGGGCAGGAAGGGTAGGAAAAAATTTATCTGGCTACACTCGGAGGTGACATCACAACACTTCAATGGTGGCCTGGATCCTGGGGATACACGATAGGGTCACATCAAGGATGGTCCTCCATTTTTGACTTAGGGAACTCCAGGAGGGTCCATAAATGGTTAATATGGGGAAGGGTCTGAGTTCCTGAGAGGTGGGCCGGGAAGATGGCAAGTAGGTATTTGGATACATAAGAAGTGTTGGGTGGTGGTGTAAATTTGGAAGAGGAAAAATTACTGAAAATAGAATCCAAATTGAGTAGCACAGGGGAAAGGGGAAAAAAGAAAGGCACTGTTCAGGTAAAATTGGAGATCGGAAAATATTACCACATTTTGAACACCATGTCAAAGCAAGAAAGTAGGCAGCTCTTAAATTGTGAAGTTAGGAAAACTCTTTTTTTTTTTTAAGATTTTATTTATGATTTTTAGAGAGAGAGGTAGGAAGAGAGGGAGAGAGACATCTACGTATGGTTGCCTTTCACCTGCCTCCATCTACAGACCTGGCTGGAGACCTGGCTTGCAACCTGGTTATGTGCCCTGGTTGGAAATTGAACCAGTGACCTTTGGGTTCACAGGCCGGAGCCTTATTCATTGTGCCATAAGTCAGGGCAGGAAAACTATTTTTAACCACATCTTCCTCTCAAAAGTTCAGGAAAAATCATTTCATTTGAAGATGAGCAATAGGAAAAGATTGAGTACCAGAAAGATTATGAAAAATGGGCACTTATAAATTTTAGGGTTTTGGATTTTCTTGAACAGTGTCTGAGAAGCTGGCTCCAGCACTCTGCAGAGCAGCATGCCACTGGAACAAGCTGACCTACCCTCTTTTCTATCCACTGGGACTTTGTGTTTCTCACGGATAGGCAGAGAAACAAAGGTGCCACCTCTACAAAGTCTTTGAATATTAATTGACAAATACATTTGCAGAGCATATCATGTGCTTCTGTAAGCACTTGAAGGAAAATATCCAGGAAAATCTCAAGGCCTTTGCTCTCAATCAAGAATTCAAGCAATCACTTTTAATGCACGGAAGTTCATTGATACCTAGTGACTGTCTACTCCTGCCCTGGGCCCTGAGGCATAGAACTATCAGACACAATAGAAGTTCCATTTCCAGGTCTCCTGGGACTACGACATAAACTTGGGCAAAGGGGAAATAAGCAGACATGTAGCCCCGATTACCTCAGAGCCACGCTCTAAGTCCCAGCTCCATGGAGCATCCCCAGGGAAATGAATTCATCTGAAATGTTGCATCAGAAGCATCCACCAGAATGAGTCATGAGTCTACCTCAATGCTCCCATTCATTTCCTTACTAATGAGACTCCAGGGAAGTTCTATTTCCTCTGTCCTTCAGGGTCCTTGACTCAGATCTGAATTGATCACTAGGGAAGGTCTCTACTATCTAGTGAAACCCACTTAGTGAGTAAAAGCTTGGATTATTTGAAAGGTTGCTCAGAAAACCTATTTTCCACCTCAAACACAGGTCTCCACAGAGAGAGGGAATGTAATGAGTGGGGAGGAGGGAGGTTGCCATTGTTTTGATTTGTATTTTCTTGGTGCATAGTTGAATAAATCATATGCCTCACTTTATGACAGCTTATCACTACTCTTCTTTGAAAGATATCTTCCTGGTTTTGTTGTCTTTTATTAGCTCTAATCTCCATTCCATTTCTCTCCCTCCACATAGCTAGCCACTTCAAAATAGGCATGTATTCTTGAAAAATTAATGTCTTTGCTTTATATACACACATAGTATTGTGCTATAGATCCCATTGTGTTTCTTACTTTCTGCATTAACACTAATTTTTATGATGCTGAATTTCCTGCTTCTCTCATCTTTTCCCAATGCATTCTCTCTAAACAGAGTAATTCTTCTGAAATCCAAACTGAACCTATCACTTTTCTTCTTAAGCATTTCAAGAACCTCCTATTACAATTAGGAAAAAAAAAAAAAAATTAGAACCAGCCTATGAGGTCTGCTTGTCTCACTGCTACATATTTCTTCAAATTCAACCTGTATCATTCTCTTCCTTTTTTCCCCAAACTTCTGCCATATTGGCTTTCCTTCAGTTTATTGAATTCACAAAACTTTCATCTTAAAGCCTTTGCCTCCTCTACCTATCCCTTGACCTCAGCTCTTGAAAGGTTTTATCTTTCTCAGCCTTCAAGACTCTCCTTCACAGTGTAAATTGGTACAACCATTTTGAAGAGACTGTGGCAATATTAGTTATCTTGGGTCAGGTCCCCTGGAAGCAGAGTGGCTCAAGGGAATTGCCAAAGTGGTTTATTGAAGGAGTGACTGCAGAAGAAGATGGAGGAAAACAGAGATGTGGATTCAGCACATTACGTTCAGCTTGGTCTTGAGAGGAGATCTGTAATGCAAATGATACCCATTGAATCAGTCCCACTTAGAAGCTAGGAACCAGTCTTGTTTACTCAGTGTCCATCAGTTATTGGCCACTGTCTGTCCCCTGCATCCCAGGGCAGTGGAGAGGGAGCACCTAACCTCCCTGGCCAAGGAAAGGCCAGTTATGAGCCATTAACAGCCAACATTCATAGCAGCTGGATGGTAGAGATGGGTGAACCAGCCAGTGAAATAACACCCACTAGTAAAATTTAAGGTGTGCATGGCCTTCCTCCCAGAAATCCATTCTTAGCAATATACCCTAGAGAACCTTCAGTCATGTGCCCAAAAGAAAGTATGCAAAAATGTTCATTTCAGCATTGTTTATAATGGTGAAAAACTATAAATGACCTAAATGTTCTTCAACAAGGAGCATAAGCAAATTATAGGATGTACCTATCATAGTGGTTAAAATAATGAACTAGAGTATGTGTATCAACATAAACAAAGCTTGAAACATAATTTGAGTCAAAAATTGAGTTTCAGAATACATACTGGATGATTCCCCTGAAATAAAAAAATTTTAAATATGCAAAGAAATGTGAAATATTTTTGTGGGAGCACAACTTTCAAGAAAAATTATAAAAACATACAGAAGAGTGACAAACACAAAGTCAGTTATAGTAAGTACCCCTGAGAAAGAAAAAACTGGGATGGAATCCATTCAAAAGCTCTCTCAACTGTAACTCTAATGTTCTATTTAAATACACACACATATGAAGTCTGTCTGGAAAAAGTCCAGCCATTGTTAATAAAACAAGACAGTTGGGTGACACCAAAGTAACCTGGCAGCCAAGGAAAGTGGATGGGAAAGTGTGAATAATGGCGACTTCATTGTACCAGTCAGTGCTCTGTTGAGAGAGCATGTGTACTGTGTGGCTCTTGCATTCAAAGTGACTGAGCGAGTAGAGCAACAAATCTGCATCAAATCTGGTGTTAAGCTTAAACATTTTCCCACAGAAACTATTCAAATGCTTCAGAAGGCCACAGCTATGGACAACTGGTGATTGGCAGCTACATCACGACAACACACCAACTCATGCCTCATGTCTCATGTAGAGTTTTTTAGCAAAACACCAAATTACCCAGGTAACTCAGTTCCCCTACAGCTCACATTTGGTGCCCTGTGACTTCTGGCTTTTCCCAAAACTGAAATCACCTTTGAAAGCAAAGAGATTTTAGACCCTTGATGAGATTCAGGAAAATACCACGGGGCAGCTGATGGTGACTAGGAGAATTGTGTGTGGTCCCAAGGTGCCCACTTTGAAGGGGACTGAGGTGTCATTATCCTATGCAATAATTCTTGTATCTTGTATCTTCTTCAATAAATGTCTATTTTTCATATTATATGTCTGAATACATTCTGGACAGACCTCAGATACAATGACATTTTAAGACTTAGTAGTAATACAAGTGGTTATATTTTAATTTATTTACTAGCCTGTGTATTTGTAATATTCACACTTTAAAATTATAAAAAATATTTTTGTGGCTATATGTACACCTAGAGTGATGCTTCTTTCCCCCTTTGTTATCATTTTACTGATAAGTGACAACAGAAGAAAGTGCACAGAAGATTCATTTTCTTTTTTTAGGCTCCATCATAGCATTTTTGCAACATTTCACCTATCACATGAATTTATTAACTATGGTGTTAATACAATGCAATTAACATCACACAGGGATTTTCTTTTCAGAAGAAAACTATTCATAAAAAGGCTAATGTTTTTGAGATGGAAATGATATGATATGGCTTTGGAACCCACTTATTCCAGCTTTTTTCCCCTTGCTATCTATTTGGGCAAATATTTCCAATGGTCCATTTCCACCCAATGACGCTGCCTTGAAGAGCTAGGTTTATGCTCTTAAACTCTAAGAGGATATCGTTAGACCCAGAAGGCCTGCTTTCTCCCATGTGTCCCAGCTGCGCACATGTTATTCAAAAAATGATCAACTCAAGCCTAAGAATAGAGGCCTATGTTATAGGTGATGTTTAATGCTCTTCGGTGTGTTTCCTGCAGGGCAGCAAGCATCTACTCCTTTAACTAAATGAGCTTTTATGCAAAGGTATGGTACAGTGCCAGCCACGTGAGGCAGGCAGTGCTCAACTTTAGTGGAGCACACAGACTTGGAATGATAATAATGGGACCGTAGGCACGGTGAAAATGCTTTTCTTGACCATGCCTTCACTGGCTCTTCTGTGTCCATGTCTAGAGAACTGTGGACCCTCATGAGAGCAATGCTTCTTTTAAGGAATGTATACATCCACCAGATTTTATATCCCTCCCCAGGTGATGAACACCTAACGTCATACAAACAGCGCTATGATGCACACATGTCTCTCTATGGACCTTAAGGCATTTTATAATAGGTATGTGCTCAGGAATGGGATTCTAGGTAACAGGAGACAGATGGTACTCCCACAGGTGGAAAGATAGATGATGGATAGATAGATAAACAGATAGATATAAACAAATGAGTATATATATTATATATACACATGCATATATGTATATATAATTTTTAATTTTTTTAATCCTCACCCAAAGATATGTTTTTTAAATTGAGGTGTGTGTGAGTGTGTGTGTGTGTGAGAGAGAGAGAGAGAGAGGGAGAGAGAGAGGGAGAGGGAGAGGGAGAGAAAGAGTGAATAACTCATCAGTATGAGAAAGACACATCAATTAGTTGCCTCTCTTATGTGCCCCTACGAGGGATGGAATCCAAAACCTTTTGGTGTATGGATGGGATGGTGCTCCAAATAACTGAGCCACCTGGCCAGGGCTACACGTATATATAGTGTATATCCTAATATAAGCCATCAGGAAACAACTATTGGCATTTAGCAAAATTACACATATGTAGGTTCAAATATACATATATTTAATTTTAATTTTGCTAAGTACTTACAGATGATCCTCCTGATTGCCTACACTGGTTTACACTCCCACCACAGTAAAGGATGTTCCCATTTTCCCCATATTCCCACCAACCCAGTTTCATCAGACTAATTGGGCATTCTGATTGGGGCACCCATTACTTCTCTGATCGTAAGGTTTAACATCTCTTCATAGCTTGCTAACAATTTGGGTTTCCCTTTATGAACTTCCCTTTTCATATATTTTACCCATTTTTGCTCTGAGTTTTCTTCCTATCTTCTTCATGTGACAGATGTTTCTTACAAGTTCTAGATATCAATCCTAACAAAGGATTTAAGACTTAGCTTGTTGGTTCTAACATAAAGCTTCTTTAGACATTTGTGTACAGGGTTTTGCGTAAACATAAGTTTTATTTCCCTGGACTAAAGGCCCAGGAGTGCCACTTCCAGGCTGCACATTGAGTTTTATAAGAGATGACCAGCTCCAATGTCCAGAGTGGCTATGATATTTTGCCTTCCCACCAGCACTGTATGAGTGATACAGTTTCTCCACATCCCACCAGGATTTAGTGTTGTCACTGTTTTTTTATTTTGGTTATTCTGACAGATGTGTAGTGATATCTCATGGTGGTTCATGAACCTTTGCTTAAATGGTTGACGCTGCTGAACTTGTCAAGTGTGTGTTTGACATCGATATAGTCACTTCAGTAAAATATCTGCTTATGTCTTCTGTTTAAATCTCTAAAGAAACGATCGGGGCCTGGATGCTCTTCTTTAGACTATTTCATGACAAATTCAATTTTTTTAATAGGACTATTCGGGTTGTATCTTCCTTTTGAGTAAGGTTTTATAGTTTGTTTCTTTCAAGGAATTGGTTCTTTTCACCTAATTTCTTGGAAATAATGTGCACAGTATGTTTCTCCTTTTCCTTGGTCAGTGTGGCTAGAAATCTGTTTATTTTACTCATCTTTTCAGAGAAGTAGTTTTTTAGTTGGCTAGAAAACTGTTATGCAATTCTTTCTTTTACTGGTTTCTGCCAATTACCTTTCTCCCGTCCTTGTTTCTTTAAGGTTACTCTGTGCCTCTGACTCTAATTTATAAGTAGGATATTTAGATCTTTCTTTCCAACTGTAGTTCTTTCTTTATGTCTCTTTAAAACTAAAACTCTCTCTCTCTCTCTTTCTTTTTCACTGCTTTGTTTGTTTTTAATTCTAAGTATTCCATAATTTCACTCATGATTTGCTTTAGACCATAACATTTCTGTAGTATACTTTACTTCATATTTAATAATACCTTCTTAAATTTTCTGATATTTGGTAATTTTAAAGTTATTCCTTTATTATTAACATCTTACCTTAATGCATAATGGTTAGAGAACATATTTGCATTATGCATTATGGTTTAAGACCATGTAATGGAGAACAAGCATATATTTATTCTTTAGAATTTATTGAGACTCCCTATGCTAGTGTTTCATTGTGCTTAAAAGACTGGGTATTATCTGTTAGGTGCTGATATCCTAGAATAACAAAGCAAACAATAATTTCCATTTACCAAATTTTCCTCTGATTTTCTAAAATCATTTACTGTTGTCCATTTAATAAGTCCTTTCTCTTGAGGATGGTTTAAAAGCTACCCATTCTATTTTGCAAGCCAGGATGCTTTCCCTTCATTTAAAATACATGCATTGAGTGCTCGCTTCAGCAGCACATATACTAAAATTGGAACAATACAGAGAAGATTAGCATGGCCCCTGCGCAAGGATGACACGCAAATTTGTGAAACATTCCATATTTTTATAAAGGATTTAAACATAAGCAGTGCCACCATAAAGGTCCTGGAGAAAAATATAGGCAGTAAACTTTTGGATATCCTACGCAAAAATATGTTTACTGATACTTCACCAAGGGCAAAGGAAATCAAAGAACGAATCAACAAATGGGACTATATCAAATTGAAAAGTTTCTGTTCAGCTAAAGAAAATATCAGCAAAATTC
>PVIW01011440.1:0-37521 GCA_004026585.1 Noctilio leporinus | reverse complement strand
GAGAACATTACATTTGTAAATATTCATGTACCAAACATAAAAGCACCTAAATATATAGATATATATTAATGGACATGAAGGCCAAAATTGACAATGATACAATAGTAGAGAACTTTAATTCTCCACTTCTATCAATGAATAGGTCATCGAGACAAAAGATTAACCAGGAAACAGTAGCCTTACATGACAGATTAGATCAAAGGGCCTTAATAGCTATATGCAGAACATTTCTTTCAAAATCTGAAAAAATGAGATTCTTTTAAGTTCACATGATACAGTCTATAGGACATATAACATGTTAAGTCACAAAACAAGTCTCAATAAAGTCAACATGATTAAAATCATATCAAGCATCTTTTCTGACCATTAAGATTTGAAACCAGAAATCCATTACAGCCCTGGCTGGTAGCACAGTGGATAAGGCACCGGCCTGTGAACCCAAAGGTCGCTGGTTCAATTCCCCAGCCAGGGCACATTACCAGGTTGCAAGCCAGGTCTCCAGCCAGGTCTGTAGTTGGAGGCAGGTGAAAGGCAAACATACATTGATGTTTCTTTCCCTCTCTGCCTCTCTCCTTTTCCCTCTCTCTCTGTCTGGCATTGGAACCCTGGGCTGAGTGGTTTGCTGTGGGGCTGGGATCTCTAGCTCCTGAGGTATCCCTCCAGATTTGTATTCACCACATGTGAGTGTGGGACTGCTCAGTCGGTGCCTCCAGGTTTCCAAGTCTTCGTCCCTACTACCTGTCTGGATGAATATGACTTAAATTTCTTGGTTGTCGAACTTCCATACAGCTAGATTTTCCGATGATTCTAGGTGATAGTTGTTTTGTAATTTAGTTGTAATTTTTTGCTGTGGTTGTGTGGGGAGGTGAGCCCTGTTTACCTACGCCTCCATCTTTGCTGGAAGTCTCTCTTCTGGTCAGGAACCTGGAGGGGTGGGCAGTGCACCTATATGTAGGTCTGGGGGCACTTGGTTCTCCAGTGGAGCCTATTTGCTGCCATCCATCCAACAGAAAAGAGTTCCAAATTTTCCGTGTGGAGTCTACGGAACTCTTGCTTTTCCAGGGCTTCCAGAGGGATCCTGAAAACAGCAAGCCTGATCATGTTCCAGCTCTGAGAACCCTCTCTCTAGTTTTTATTACTGCAAATAGTGCTTCAAGCAACATTATTGTCCTTGTCTCTGTGCATATTTGTATTTTTCTAGGAAATATAACTGTAAATGGACTTCCTAGGTAAAAGATAAAAATTTTTAAATGTTTTAATTTACGCACTCTAAAGTTTGAATGCTTGTCTTTTTCTTTATGATTTGTAAGACCTCATATTATTTTCATATTGATTGTTTTGGGTTACATGTTACTCATCTTTTTAACTTTAAGATGTAATTTTGTCTTTCAGAAGTCTTTGTTATATAGTCAAATCTTTCCTTTGTTATGGGTTCTAAATTTAGGGCATTGTTTAAGACATCTTCACTTCAATGTTACAAAAATATTCTCTCGTATTTTCATCTAATACTTTTGTCGGTATTTTAATAGATAATTCCTTAATCATAGAAGTTTCTATTGGTATATAAAGTAGTAATTCAACCTTTTAATTTTTCCAAGTGATTTGATAATTACAAAATAATCTATCCTTTCCTCTCTCATTTGAAACATGTCCCCTATCTTATACTAAATACTCATATATACTTGGATTTATTTCAGAACTCCCAATTTGGTTCCACCCACAAATTTGTCAATGTCACATTATTTTAATCACTGTAATATTATATAGTTTTATTGTATTTGTTCCATTACCATTTATCCCTCTTATACCTCTCTCCTTACCCCATGATCACCACAGTGTTGTCCATGTCCGTGAGTTCTTTTTCTTTTTTGCTGGATCCCTCCACTCCCCCACCTCTCTGCAGGGCTGTCATCCAGCTCTCTATCTGTGGGTCTGTCTCTGTTTTGCTTTTTAGTTCAGTTTGTTCATTAGATTCCACACATAAGTGTAATCACATGGTATTTGTCTTTCTCTGACTGGCTTATTTCACTCCACATAATGTTCTCCAGGTTCATCCATGCTGTTTCAAAGGGTAAAATTTTCTTATTTTATATGACTGAGCAGTATTCCACTGTGTAAGTGTCCCATAGTTGTTCTGTCCACTCATTTACTGATGGACGTTTGGGCTACTTCCGTAACTTGGCAATTGCAAGTAAAGCTGCAATGATCATAGGAGTGCTTACAACATTATATAGTTTTTTATGCCTAATGGAGTACATGCTCCACTTGTTAGTTTGTGGGTTTCAAAATTTTTTGTATAGCTATTAGATCATACTTGCTACTTTTGTTATTTCCCATTGAAATTATTTTGTTGAATTTTCTTTGTAAACTCATCACTGATTGTTTAACATATTATTGATTGCCAACATATTTCAAATCTATTTTTAGGTGCATAAAGTTTCCTGATTGTTATGACTTCTTAGTGGATGATAATTTCTTGTTAAATTAAAATATCATTCTCTTTCCTTTGATACTTTTTATCTCTCAAATCTATTGTTACATTTGATTTCTTGGTTATAACATTTGTTTGGAATATTTTTAAAGTTGGTGGTGGTGGTGTTGGTGTTGGCGTTGGTGGTGTATGTATGTTTTTCAAGCTCTTTTTCTACATTTTTGTCCATCTGCTTTCCATTTTCTAGGAATTTCTTACAATTTTTGAATTGCTGATGGCACAATTTTTTAATTTATGTAAAAGATTTTATTCATTATTTTTTAGAAAGAAGGTCAGGGAGGGGTGAAGAAAGAGAAAGAAACATCAATGATGGTTGCCTTTTACCTGCCTCCAGCTACAGATTTGGCTGGAGACTTGGCTGCCAACCTGGTTATGTGTCCTGACTGGGAATTGAACCAGCAACCTTTGGGTTCACAGGCTGGTGCCGCCTATCCACTAAGCTACCACCCAGGGCCTGATGGCACAAATTTAAAATGTGCTTTCTTGTGCTGCTAAAGATTTATTCATTGTAAAATATGTATTTTTTATTTTTTAAAGATATTCAAGGTAGGAAGGGAGGTAAATGAATCAGTGCATTCCATCGCTTTGCTCCAATTTTTTTGTTGTTGTTGTTGTTTTGTTTTGATTCTTTTAACTTTATGTACTACATCAAGGCTTTTGTATTTAAGATCAGTTCTCTGTAGGAAATTGATGAACTCTCAAGTTCTTAGCCTGACCTCTTTGTTCTCCTAATCTTTAGTCTTCCCTCTTTAGTTCCCCAAATAAAGACGACAGAGAGAAAGCAAATATGAAAATCAGATGCCACTCATATTTCTGTGCCCATCCACTGTGGAAAAACTTGACTCTGGTTGAAATTTCTAGCTAAAATAATGCTCTACATTATTAGTGGATTTCCTCCCAAACTAAGTACCCCATGCATAGATATATAGGCACTTTCATTACCTTCAACTGACTAGGGCATTTTGATGAGTCTTGTTCCATAAGCCATCAAAACCAAAAAGAAAGTGGAATCAAGTGAGTAACCTCTCTTAGGGAACTAAGATGAAAGTACAAACATAGTACAACATCATAGAGAATAATAAAGTTTCCTAATTGGATAAAGAAGTACAGAATGTCATGCCAAGGAATAATGACTTAGATTAGCCCATGATTTAAGGGGGAGATTCAAAAATCAGATTTTGAAAGGGGTATATAATTATTTAGCTCAAACAATATATTCAGCTCATCTATACACAAATATGTATGTACAAGTTCATTGTCCAACTCAGGGACAAGGTGTCAGACTTGAACTAAATGTATAGTAGACTTGTATGCTAAATGCGTACAAGAGACCAGAGCATAAATTCAGTCCTAAGAGAGTAGCAGCAACTGACACATAGGACAGGGGGGAACCATTTCACATTGTTCTTTTAGTAGAAAATATAGTAAAGGGGATTAGAGGGAAAATGTTTCAGAGAAAGCCAGCGCTTGCCAAAAAGGCCAGGTGAAAAGGCAAATTAATTCTAATATACAAGGCAAGCATTCAAGGGTAAAGGACTAAAGACTGTAATCCATCCTTTTTTTAAAAAAAGATTTTATTTATTATTTTTAGATAGAGGGGAAGAGAGAGCGGCAGAGAGGAGAGAAACACCAATGTATGATTGCCTTTCACCTGCCTCCAGCTACGGACCTGGCTGGAAACATGGCTGGCAACCTGGTTATGTGCCCTGCCTGGGAATCGAACCAGTGACCTTAGGGTTCGAGGCTGGCACCTTATCCACTGTGCCACCAGCCAGGGCATGTAATCCATCCTTTTGTGTGTCAAATTGAGTAACATCTATACCACACTAAGAAAACATTCTATATAGGCTATGAACTCAGTGGAAAATTGAGTAGTGTCTATAAATATTATTCACTCCTTTTTCCAAATAATTAAAGACATTAAACTAGACCAGACCCAATATGGACCCTTACAACACCCTAGAGAACACTGCTCTAGAGTGAATTATGCTATCATTAATCATTTACCCATTATTTATAATTACCCAAGCATTTTTAATACAAGTATATTATTATTTAAGCCCATTTTAAATGAATTTTTCAGATATGATTTGGAGGGTTTGGGAATAGTACTACTTTCAGTTCAAGATGAGTACATAGGCAGACACACTTTGCCTCCTTACCCACCATAGAAATAATTACAACCAGATCTCAAAAACAATTAACAACCAGAACCATCAGAGAAATGAACTGTATGGAAGTCTAATGGCTATGGATTTTTATAAGTCACATTTATCCAGAAGGGAAGGGTGGAGTCACGGAGATGGGGTGGAGAGGCAGTGTGGCCTGGACAAGCGTCAGTGGAATGAATGGTCCCCAATTCAGGTATGGATAAAAGTCAGGAGGGATACCCTGGAAAGAACAGTCCTAGCTCTAGGCCAGGTTGCACAGCCCAGGATTCCAGTATCAGGAAGATAAACCCCATTACCTCTGGCTGTAAAAAACAATGGAGGTTGGGGTGGCAGAAGAAACTGCCAGATTTTCACTGATTAAAGGGCCTGTGTGTTCTTAGAACATATGCAGACACCAGGGCAGCACCAGGAAGGGCACCATTTGCATAAGAAAGTGGGTGAAGTGACTAGAAATGGGATGAATGTGGGAAGATCGGAAAATCGCCAGAAGCCAGACAGTGACATCATCCCCTCTCTGAGTCCCCCACCACAAACACAGCTACAAAGCAGTGAAGCAGGTTGCCCTTTGCTACACAGGCCATGATACTAAGACAGGGAGTCAAAGCAGCTTTACTTAATACACAGGGAAAAACACAGGAGCCAGCCAAATTAAGAAGGCAAAGAAATATGGCCCAAGTGAAAGAAAAGAACAAAACCCTAGAAAAAGAACTAAATGAAATAGAGATAGCTAATATATCAGATGCAGAGTTCAAAACACTGATGATAGGATGCTCAGAGAACTCATGAGTATAGCAAGACAGTAAAGGAAGAAAGGAAGGTTACACAAAGTGAAATACCTTCCTTTTTGGTAAGTTATAGCACTGGCCTGCATGGCTCAGTTTAGTTGGGTGTCATCCTGCAAACCAAAAGGTCACCAGCTTGATTCCTCATCAGGACACATGGCTGGCTTGCAGATTTGGTCTCTGCTTGAAGAGGTACTTTCCTTGCCATACAGCCTACATTCTGTGGGAAGCCAAGAGAAGGAGAAGGTTTGAAAAACAGATAGTTTAGATTAGGAATCTTCTTTCCGTTGGGATTGTTACCACATAAGGAGAAGGTTCTCAGCCCAGTGGTCTGTGAGTCAATGCAGCTTTGCTGTCATTTTGAATAATTCAAGTCTGTTTAAAACCAAGTATTTAATTCAATACATTGACTAAGCCCTCAATCTGTCCTAGGCACTGCAGACTTAGGATGCCGTGTGGGCATAACGGGAGTTTCTGCCTGTATCCATTCAGCAAACTCTAGCCTAAGTTAGAGACCTCTCTAGCTGTTCTCTTCTCATTCATAACTGCCTTGGGGACAATGAGATGGTCTATTGGAGCTGTCTGGGGTCCTAGAGGACAAACAAAAAGAATGTGTAAGTCAGGCTATAGATAACTGGATCTTTTTTTCAAAATATTTTCCACTATTTCTGAATCAGGAGAGAGTTCTTCCATCTGAAAGCTCTGGTAGTCCACATTTATGGTATGCTTAGGGGTTCAGACTATTTCTGAAGTTCACTGCATTAATGTCACTTGCAGTTAAATGACCATACACTTAGCTAGTTCTCTCTTTCTTAGATCCTGTCATTTTGTATGCAGGTAATTTCTGTGGGAAACATGCCATATTCAAAATCAGCCCTTAGCCTTCATAAGTCTTGTAGACATATTTCTGATGGGTATGGGTCACTTGTCCAGAATTTGAAAATATCACAAAGGCATAACATTTCCTTCCAAAATGCACCTTTTAAATAAGGAGAACCAAGCTGGCGGAGGAATAAGTGGAGCTACACCAATCTTCTCCCAACAGCAAACTGAAATTACAACTTAATTGGGGAGAAATCATCCAGAATAACCAACAGAACACCAATTGGAAAGAAGTCTTATTACCATGGACAGAACAGAAGAGCCAATTCATCACAACGTGATTGGTAGGAGGTGCAGAGATGCAAGAGGGCTGGCAGGGCTCCCACAGGTGGCAGCTGAAGGGACAGAGAAACATCTCAGCAGCTAGGGCTCCACCTGAGAAGGGTGGGATCTAAACCCCCAAATGGGCTCTCCAGCCTACAGCAACACAGCTGAGAGTAAAACAGCACCCAGTTGTGAAAAGCAAAAGCCACCAGGTTTAGCCCGCTTGACATACTGACGGAGTTTTTAAAGGAACCATGCACGACAATACAATGGCACCCACCTACCCTGGGCTCCAGCAGAGAAAGGGCAGAGTGGACTAGAGACACTTAAGGAGAGATTGGGTCAGTGGCTCTAGGGGGAGAGTTGAGGGAGCAGCCCATGAGTCTAGTGCTGACCCACCCCCCATACAGCCAGCAGACCACTTTTCTCCAAAGGGCGGGAGCCTGAGGGGAAGCCACAGCCCCACCCCACCCAGTAGTGCCTAAACCTGACCCCTGAATTCATCTGCCCTGCCCAGAGGTGCCTAAAATTGACCACTGATTACAGACTGATTGGATTAATAACTAAAGGAGACAAAGACAGTGGCTCTCTGGTAGTCTCCAAATGGCTGAGTAGGCCCAGACTAGGACACAAGCTGATGTCACCAAACACAGATCCAGGAAGTATAAAAAGGGCACCTCTACATCACAGAAGATCACACCACTAAGACAGGAAGTCAAAGCAGACCAACCCAAGAAGCAGAAACAAACAAGAGTCACCTAAAATGGGGAGACAAAGAAATAAACCCTCAGCAAATGAAGGAGGAATCCTCAGGTAGAGTGCAAAATGAAATAGAGACAAGCACACTCTCAGACATGAAATTCAAAATAATGATGATAGAGAAGCTCAATGAGCTCAGCAAGTTCAAAGAAAAGTACAAACAACTCCAGGGGAACTATGAAGAACTCCAGGGGAACTACAAAGAACTCCAGGAAAGCTCCAAGGAACTTACTGAGAACTACACCAGCATTAAAAAGGACATAGAAACCACCAATAAAAGCCAGGAGGAAATGAAGAATACCATTTCTGAATTGAAGAACACAGTAGAAGGAATCAAAAGCAGGCTAAAGAAGGCAGAGGATCAAATCAGTTAGCTGGAGGTCAATGTAGAAAAAAATTCTCAGGCAGTGCAACAAAATGAAAAAAGACTGACAAAGAATGACGAGGTTTTAAGAGACAGGTGAAAGGCAACCATACGTTCATGTTTTTCTCCTCTCTGCCTCTCTCCCTTGCTCTCTCTCTGGAAATAATAAGTAAAATATATATTTTTTAATTATAAAAAAAGAAAAAGTTTCTTGAAGGATAAAATCCTAAATCCACATACTATAAAGGAATCCACTGTGTACCTGGGGAAAATCTCCCAGGTTAGTCAGTCAACTTCAAGGCATAGATTAGTAAAACTCTTGGACCTTAGGAAATAGATCCTTTAGGTTTTCCAGTTATTTACCAAAGAAAATAAATTTGGTGTCAAAATTCTCAACAGCAATAAACAAAGCAAGACAATAGAAGAGAAACATTTTCAAGAAACTTAAGGAAAATGTGGATCTTGTGTCCAGCTATGCTATCACTCAAGTTTCAAGTGTATAGAAAAACTATTTTAAAATTGCAATCATTCAGGGAATATCTGTGGTGGAATCAAGATAGTCACATATTCTTTTGGCATTCATCCCATTGATAGGTGTCTAAGTTCCCTCTTCTTGAATCGGGGCTCCATGGCTACTTTGACCAATAGAATATTGTTGAAATGATGCTATGGCCTTTAAGTCCAGGCCTTAGAAAATTGTGCTCTGGCTGGTATGGCTCGGTAAATTGAGCAGTGGCCTGCAAGCTGGAAGGTCGCTGGTTCAATTCCTAGTTAGGGCACATGGTTGTGTTTCAGACCAGGTCCTCAGTTGGTGGTGTGCAAAAGGCAACTGACTGATGGTTCTTGCATGCATTGATGTTTTGTTCCTTCTCATTCTCCCTCCCTTACCCTCTCTCTAAAAGTAAATAAATAAAATCCTTTTTTAAAAAAAGAAATTGCCAGCTCCTATTTTTCATTTCTGGAAAAACTAGCCTTTATTGCCCTAGAGCCACAATGTAACAAGTCCACAGCCTTATTTGGAAGACCACATGAATAACATATGAAAAGAGAGGCTGAATCCAGCCTCACAGCCATCCATGTCCAGGCATTAGCCATGGGAGCAGCACCATCATGGACTTCCAAAACTAGCTTAGCTGCCAGCTGAACACTACAAAGTGACAATGGTCAAAACTACATAGAGCGGAAGAATCAACCAGCCAAGCTCCATCTGAATTCTTTGTCTACAAAACCATTAGATATAATAAAATGACAGGGATTTTTAAGCTACTAGGTTTGGGAGAAGTTTCTTAAGTAAAAAAAAAGAAAGAAAGAAAAGAAAAAAGTTAACTACAAAAATATATAACTTTTAAAATAATCTGTAAATAATGAGTTTTATTCAACTAAGATAATTGTGGAAACTTCAGCTAAGGAACAGGTGGTGAGCTTTAAAAAGGTTTAATTGAAGATCGAAGACTAAAACAAGATGAGCGTAAGAGTGTAAAAATAGTATAAAATGTTATACATCTGACAAATAGAAATGTTTAAAAAATACTAAAACAAATGTATGAAAGGGGAGACAGACAAAGTAGAAAAGCTTGTTAATTACTGCAGAGGAAACTGATGGCAATCAAAGCATATCCTGGGAAGTCTTTAGAAATAGAAGCTGAAGTATAAAAAGGGGAAATTAAGGTCATTCTCTAAGGTATTAATATAGTGGCTAACAACCTCAACTTGGTCCCCAGCCAACAGCCACAATCATCCACTAGACGTGGGAATGAATAAGCCTTCAGAAGATTCTAGCCTCTAGACTCCAAATCTTGCACCTGAAGCTTCTGACACAGTGGAGCAAAATCATGTCTACTTACAGAGCTATAAGAGATAACAAATGATTATTATTGTTGTAAGGCAAGCTTCTTCAGTGAGCCTGATTCAGAAACACTTAACTTGTCCCTAAATGATGTGCAATCACTGTGTTGACCTACTTTTCAGGAGTCAAGTCAAAAAAGAATGACGCACTAGTTGGCGTTTTATATCTTAACAAATCATCATGCTATTCACTTAATGATAACACTTTTGGTTCCAAGTTTCAGAAAAATGAACCAAAACACAAACAAAGGAATTTATTCCTTCATCTATCTGAAAGGTCCATGTGGATCAGCTTCACATATGTCTGAACTAAGGATATAAAACAATATCATCAGGACTCAGTGTCTCTCCAACTTTCTGTGACTCTGTTCTTTTCCCTGTTTCTTCATGCTTAAATTCCAGGGCGTGACAAGATGGCTATCAATAATTACAGGCCAACAACCTTCCAGATTTAAGTCTGACAGAAAAAAATGTGCCTTCCTCTCAGCAAATGCAGCCAAAAAGTTTGATTACATTATATTAGCTCTGACTGTGTGTGTGTGGTGTGTGTTCATCTCTGAACCAGTTACTACAGATTGAATGCAATGTTCTGATTGGCTAAATGAGTCAAATGAATTTCCTTGAGGCACATAAAATAAAAGTGAAGATGATTTAAAAAGATATCAAGATTTAGTGACCAAAGGAGAATAGATAAGTGTGTAAAAATACCAATTGTACAGCAAAATTAAATGAAATGCACATAACACACAGGGCAATGGATAAGTTCCAATTTTATGGTACACACTAGCAAAACACCTTTTGTAATTTCTCCCTTCCTACAACTCTCAACCTAGAACAAATACAGAGTATACTGTTCATTGAAGTCTAGCGATTCCATTTCCAAAGACATTATTTCCCCTCAAATTTTTGTCTTAAGTTTTCTGAGTATTTTACTTTTCTTTGTATTTTTTAAAAACATTTTTATTGTACTTTTCCATTCCCATTTATTCCCTTTATGGCCCCTACCCCTGCAATCATGACACTGTTGTCCATGTTCATGAGTCCTTTTTCCTTTATGTTAGATCTCTCCATCCCCTAACCCTCCAGCTGTCTTTATGCTAAGTAAAATAAGCCAGTCAGAGAAAGACAAATAACATATGAATTCATTCATATGTGGAAACTAATGGGCAAACTGAGCTACCAAGCAAAATTAGGACAGACTCCCCGAAAAATTTTAAAGCTATTTACAAAAAGTCTTATTCTGCTACTTACAGTTTTAAATACATCAAGAAAGATTATATGTATGAGGTCTGTCGGAAAAAGTCTAGTCATTGTTAATATAATGAGAATGGTTTGCATGACATCGATGTAACCTGGTAGCCAAGGAGAGTGAAATGTGCCTGTGTGAACAACGATGTAAAGTACAGTATAAGAAATGAAGTAGCCAAAGGCTTACATACATGACCCATGGACATAAACAACGTTGTGAGGATTTCCTGAAGGAGATGGGGGTGCTGGGTGTAAGGGGGCAAAGGGGAAAAAGTTCGGACAACTGTTATAGTATAATCAATAAATTATAATTAAAATATATTTACAAAATATGCTATTTAACTACCTAGATTTTTAAATATATCAGAACATCTAGAGAGATTAGATACTCAATAAAACACCTGTTAACTATATATGCACAGAGTATTGAGGAGTAAAATGCACATATAAAACAATGATTATAGTATGAAAATGTCCTCCAAATATGACCAGTCTGGCATAGAACCTTTATTTTCTCCCTCTCACATAAGTAACATGAATATTCTAACTCCCCTCTATCATGCCACTCCTTGATATTTTTTGTCTGAGTATATAATCTTCTTGTGGCTGATGTTATCAATAATCAGTGATCTGCTGGTAGCACTGCCTGATTTTGTGCTGTTTCCCTTTCCAATTCTTAGCCTTTCTATGATATCCTACCATTAACTTAGTGGTCCTTCCACAAGGCTTCATTCACTATTTTGGCTTTAAGCTAAATTTCACCTTTTGATATATCACCACAATAGAAATTTCTATGGACTTTATATTTCCCTAAGTCTCAGCCAATATGCTTGTTTAGTTTGCTTTTTTACAAGATAAGGCTGAATTCCAGTATAAATATAGAATTGGGTTAGTTCTTTAAGGCTACACCAAATGGATTTGATTTGAAGAGTGTTATTATAAAACTCACTCAACCATATTTTTAAGTCTCTGAAATTCTAACTATGTAGGAGGATGAGAGGAAGCCATAAGTGTAAATTTAATGGTGCTTTTTAATTTAATAGCAAGAAAATCAAAAAGCAATGTTAAAATTTGAAAAATTATCTTCATCATACATAATCTTTTCTCCTAAGAATCTGCTGTATGTGGCTAAATTTTTATTGGCAACATTATATACCTCAAGTCAACAAAGTGCTTATTTAAGAGAAAAGCACAGTTTAATATTAATTTTCAATCATTTGTAATACAGAAATTTCCATTATTATTAATTTGTGAGTCAAAACAAAAAGCTTTTTATTCTTTTGAAGGTTTTTCTTTGAGATGTGTAATCATAGTTAAAATTTTTTCTGCCTCTCCCTGACTTTTGGAGTTGTTTACTGATAAATCATGGTATGTTTTACCATACATACAGGAAATAACTAGCTAAAGAGTCTATTATGTATAATCATAAGTGGCATGGTATTTCTAAAATATCTACCTGCTTCTGAATTGTAAATATGCTTTGTTCAGTACAGTGATGTAAATATGATTATAGATCCAAGAGCAAAACAAAAGTCAAATTTACATTCATTGCTCTTTAGGGATTAAATAAATGCTATCACAAAATGTGTTCAGAATGATTTGCTTTTCTTTGTAGTTAATTTTTAAATATATATTTTTCTGAAAAATGTTTTGCACTAATTTTTTATTATATTTTATTTATTATTTTTAGAGGGGTAGGGAGAAAGGCAGAGAGGGAGAGAGATATCAATGTATGGTTGCCTTTCACCTGTCTCCAGCTACAGACCTGGCTTGCAACCTGGTTATGTGCCCTGACTGGGAATCGAACCAGCGGCCTTTGGGTTCACAGGCTGGCACCTTATATACAGTGCCACCATCCAGGGCTTGTTTGCACTAGTTTTACCAGCACTTTATTTATTAAATTTTTGCTATCAGAAGATTGTTTCTTCGTCTGCTATATGAGAGTACCAAAGAACCATGAGTTAGATAAACTGAGACTTTGGGATTTTATACTTAAACTACATAAAATTCTATTTTGATTAGGCTAACGACAAGAAAGGTAGGTCTCTTTACACACTGCTCAATTTCCTAATGTTATTTATGCTTCATGAAAATAGAAAAAGGGTTCACTTCTAGACAGCGACCTCTTTCATTTACCATTTAGCAAACCAAAGGAAGATTTGAAACTGAATATAATTCTATGTAGCTGACAAACATACACACACACACACATATTAAAGATCTATCATTATTATTATTGCAGGTGCATTCTTGGTTAGTCCTTCTAAGTTAATGTCTACTGGTGCCCCTGTTTCTTTAACTGGTGCCCCTTTTTGTTCTCCACGTGTTGGCTGCACATAAAGTGGGACGTGTAGCATTGCCCCTCAACACCCATCACACAGCTCACAAGATCTGTAGCTGAACAGATGTTTGCCATATTGAGCCAGAAACCTACCAAGTTCTGAAGTTTAAGTGGGAAGTATTATTTTGGTTGAGTAAGCCTCTGGTTTCAATACTCTCTCTAGAACCGATATTTTATTTGGTGGATCCTATGATCCTATGTTAGATTAGACAGAGATCATAAATATGTGTTACTTTGACCATCAAACATTTCTGAGTTCAAGGGTCAGAGACGAACTGTATAACAAAGATTAATGGCCTCTCCTGGCTCTTCTAGCGAGTCTGTTTCTTTCCTTGCTCCATTTCAATCAGCATTGAAAGGAATTTGGAATATACCACTGATTATCCCCCATATTCATTCTCCTTTGTTCCTTTCAATTAAAAAATGCCTTAAGTTTTAGTTTGGAACATTGCTGACCAACTAGAGACTATATTTCTCAACCTGCCTTATAGTTGTAATTGGGATGGGAACATAACAGATGTGGGAATTCTGATCATGCCCATAAAAAGAATCTCCTTCACATGGCTTCTTCTTCTCTCTTCCCACCAATTGGAGGAAATGGCAACAACAAGGTGAGCTACCTTGGACCTAGAGGTGGAAACTACATACTAAGGATAGTTGGGCCAGCCTAGCAGCCTGGTCTTAGTATGAGCACATAGAGCAGAGCCACCCCTTTAGTCATATAGATTGCTTACTTCTGGAGTGTTATGAAAAAGGAAAAAAATTTTATTTAAGTCACTGTATTTTGGAGTCTCTTTGTTACTACAGCTTAGCTTATGTCCTTACTAATGGAACAACTCAAAATCTTGATTGCTATATGAACCAGCATAATCATTGTCATTTTCATTGTCCTAATGATATAGTATCACCTGATGTATTCACTAATAAACTGTTCGTGTCAAGATTACCTTATTAAAACATCAACAATGACAACATAGAACATAGGTGCAATAAAGTACATGGTTCAGGTTACAATGACAATGATACATTTATACCCTGAACAGCATTCTTGTGCTGAATAATGATGGGTGTATGCAGACTTCACATCTCTGCTACCAAGACAGGTATCAGAGAAGATGACATGCCTGTAGATCCTCTGCAAAAGGCACGAGTGAGATCAGAAAAAGGGCATGAAGACATGTGGTTAAAGTATAGAGCCTCAAGTTGTATCTCTCTTGGAAACACATTTGCTGCTAAGTAGCTGGCACTAAAATAAGTTCTGAAACTATAATTGACAGCTTCAGTGAAACTTGAGGGCAAATATACAACCGCAGAGGAGTAACATGCATCACCCAGTTAAGGCCTTTACATAAAATCCATCTGCTGTTCAGACTGTGAAGGCTCAGGCCTGTTTTCTGTCACTCCTCCCTTTCTATCCTCAAGAGAGAAGGCTGGCTAAGCAGAGACTCCGAGCAGCTGCCGTTGACAGGAATTCCTGGCAGTCAAGTTGTCTTTAGGCTTCTGTATTATAAGAATTCTATTTCCAAAGACTTTTAATGTGTAATATAATGTATTAGAATATTTGCTTTATTCACTAGGTCTGTTTAGCTGCACATGAGAGTTTATTCTGGGTCTTAAAACGTTTCCAAGACATGTATATATATATTGCTTTTTATAATCTAGTAAAAAAAAAAAAAAATGACCAATGTGAGAATTCTTCTTTGGAAGAGAAAACAGCCTCAAGCATCTGAGACCTTCTTGCCACAAATTACCCTCTCCTGAGGAATTCCAATCTCCTCTCCAAGTATATGAATATGTAAAGGGGATCTTGTCTTTCATTTCATGTAATGCTGACAATCCTTGATAAACAGACTTATTTAATACAGCAATGTGTCCAAAAGCTCTCATAGAGGGACAAATCCAATGTCTTTATAAAGCGCTGCAATCTTCTTGCTCACAGATCTTGAGAACTACAAGGTATTCATTTTCAATGCTTACTTTTATGATTCACGTTGATGAAAGTCATCATACTCCAGCAAGGTCAGTGAAATTAGCACTACTATGACCTCTATTGTGTGTTCCATCTATCATACATTGCCTCCAGTCACTCTTGAGGGTAAGGTTTGTGATAGGTTCCTGCCTGGTGAATACCTTCACCATTTACACTATAAAATAAACTTACTTCCCACTAGGCAGTGGTTTAAATAAAAAGAATAATGTTCACTGGTACTTTTATGAAACTTAGGGTAGCTGATGAGCAAGATACAAATAGGACAAGTGTATTTGTATTTTGTGCTCAACCCACTGAGCCACACCAGCCAGGGCCTATAGTAAAATTTGTTAAAGCACCCAGCCCTGGGCCAAGTACTTTCCATTTATTGTCTCACCCAATCTACTCCACAGCCTCTAGGGTATTATCCCCACTTGGAGAAACTAAAGCTTCAAGAGATAAAACAATTTGTTTAAATTCATGAAACTAGTAAATGAGGGGTCTGAGACTGGAATCCAGACCTGTCTTCTCCAAAGACTTGAACATAGGGGGCCAATTAGGTGTTTGATGGGAGGAGTGACTAACCTGACCAGAGTTTTAGAGAAAAGAGCATTTGGCTAAGGGAAGAACAAGGGCCTTCAGAGTCAGGTCTGAAAGAATCAAAGGACCGAAAGTTTGGAGCCTAAACCTAGTCTGCCAGACTCAATCCCAGGGAGTGATTAGTCTTCCTTTTGTAACAACACAGAGAGGTAAGCAGTTAGTTGTCTCTACCATACTCACTTTCCACTTTTCCATTTGCTCTCTGTTTCATTGGTGGTCTAATTATATGAGTTAATTTGGGGGACAGAAAAATCTGTATTCTATAATTCAAATTAAAAGCCCGCAAATTTATTTTTGTAGAAAGTCACCTGGATATTAGCATTTCCAATTGTGCCTAGCAGCCAAGAAGTAGATAAACATGGAAAGTTGACTTTTCATTATGTCCTTGAGCATATCATTGCAATGGATACTTTAGTCCAATTAGGGTTTATGGCACAGACCTCTGGTTCCAAAAAAAGCTACAAAATTTGTAAAGAAGATTCTATTTTAAACCTGCTAAAAATATCAAGCTGGTGTCTCCTAGGGTTTCTAAGATACAGTTGTCTCCAACTTGGCCCTATGTGTTGTGCCCTAGAGCAACACAGCAGTGTCACAATTGTGTTTAATTAACCTCCTGCTAAACGCAAAATGTCAGAAAGGAAAATCACCAAACTAGAGCGAGATGCTGGGTTGTTATTTTCAACAAGGATAGAATTAGCTATTTTAGATTTTGAGGCAACTACTCTGAAATTTAGCCAGATATGTGGACATTCATATTAGGATATTTACATGTCAAAGATGAGATTTGAATAGGTCTTAACTTTGATGAGGTTATGTTATAAAACCAGGAGCAACAGTCTAAGTGCCCATCAGTGGATGATTGGATCAAAACACTTTGGTACATTTACACAATGGAATACTACACAGCAGAAAGAAAGAAGGAACTCCTACCCTTTGCAACAACATGGATGGAACTGGGGAGTATTATGCTTGGTAAAATAAGCCAGTCAGTGAAAGACAAATACCATATGATCTCACCCATTACAATACAATAATGAACAAAACAAACAACAAGCAAAACAGAACCAGATACATGAATACAATGAATAGACCTTCAGTGGGCAGGGGGGAGGGGGCAGGAGGAGGGGAGAGGAGGAAGCAAAGAAGGGGAGCAGTATAGTTAAGAAACTAGGATGGAAGAACCATGGACATGGACAACAAATGGGATTGACTTTGGGGAAGAGTTTGTGGGTGGGGAAGGGGACAGAGGGGAGTAAAAAAGGGACCGATGTAATACAGCAACAATAAAATTAAATTAAAAATATATAAATAAATAAAACCAGGAGCCGAGAAAGAGAGATTATTATAACTGAATATTTAACCAACTTTGGTTCCATGCAAAATTCTGTTCTCTGTATAAATCAAAGTGACTACCATAGCTAGATTGTTTTTCTTTGTTCAATCATGTGGTAGCCAGGCAGGGAGAGAGCAAAAAACTACATTATAATTCAGTTGAAACAGGCTAAACTACGCTGCAGTAACAACTCCAAAATCGTAGGGTCTTTAAATACCAAAGCTTTTCAATCATACTACATGTTCATTGGCTCCATTGGGACCTAGCCTGGAGGAGGTTATGTCTCTGTGGTGCCACACTTGCTAGTTTGTTTTCTATTGCTGTATATCAAATCACCACAACTTTAGCATCTTAAAACAGCACACACTATTATCTTACAGATTCTGTGGTGGAAGGATGCAGGCACAACCTCCCTGGATCCTTGACTCATGGATTCTCACAGGGCTACAAGTAAGGTGTTAGAGCAAGAAGTCTTATCTAAAGACTTGACATTGGAAGGATCTACTTCCAAGCATGTGGGATTGTCAGCAGGATTCAGTACCTTCCAGTTTTTTCAGCAGGGGCCTTGGCTTCTTGCCATGCAGTCCTTTTATTAGCTTGCTTCACTAAAGCCACCAAGGAAGAGAATGTGTAAGACAGCATTTATAATCTTATATAATAATGTATGTGATGTCCAATTGCCTTTGCTGTATTCTGTTGGTTAATATCAAGTTAACAGAACAGCATGCATTCAAGAGGAGGGGGTTGTACAAGGACATAAATTACAAGATGTGGGAATCTGTCCATTACCTACCCAGGCAGGAAAAAGTGAACATGAGAGACCATGAACTGGCTCTTAATGACACATCACCTGCACTTATATCTCATTGGTCACACCAAATCACATAGTTATGTCTATTTTGGGACAGTGAGTATGCAAACCCACTATATGCCAAGAAAAAGGAAAAACAGAACATTTGTTAACAGCCCCTGTGACTACCACATTTTGTTTATGAAATAAAAGCATTTTGGTCTTTGCTTTGGTGAATTGGTGAATGCGGAAGATTCACCAATTATAAACAGATCAGTGTAAAATAAAAGGTGAAAAATTGACTTTGTTAGTTATGCCACTGTCTTAACTAGAGTTCCCCTAGGACAAGTAGTTAAGTTTGAAAGTGATTACAAGGGAGTGCAATATAAGAGAGGAAGGGAAAAACCATTACTATTGTGGACAACCAGGGCTCAGGTCCTCTGGGAAGAAATGCTCCTAAGAGTTATCCCTCCTGTGAGATGAGTAAAGTAGAATATTATTCTTTTGGCTCCATCTGTCATTGGCTGAGGCCTGTTCCCCAGACACAATGACTCCTGGACATTTCTGACCAGCCCTTGATAAAGGTTTGCATGGGTCAGGCCCAGAAGCATCTGCTATAACCATTACCCTTGTTTTATGTGGGAACTGAAAGTTAAAGGAACTGGGTTTCAGAATCAGGTCTTATACTATTTATAATTTGTTATCTGTATCATTGAAATTCTATGTCCCTCTCACACCCTGAGCACAACTCCTAAGTTTGTCATAAAAAGTACCCTCTAAGCTTCTTAGTTATAGATAATCAATACAGTTTACCCATTATTATAAGCAGTAATAGTAATAAGTAATAATGAGACTGAAAGATGGTGTATGCTCTTATTATATCACCAGGGGAATGTAGTGGAGGGGGAGAATTTATCATTACCATGTTGTTATCATTACCAACAGTTTTCCTGACTTTCCCATCACAGATACAGGTATGCTGTACCTTGTAAACATCTTTGCCACAAGCATTTTCACTACATAACTAATTGGCTGTTTGGCAATTTGCTGTAAGAGATAAAATAACTAGTCAACAGTTTAGTTTAGACTTAGCAGACTTAATGTATTTCATCAGTTTGGTTTCATTTCTCCACTGACAAACAAGTTCTCGTAGTAACCCATTTTTATATTATATAAAATCTTAGCCCTCATAGTGGTCTATACAGTGACAAGTAAATGTGGTAGTCTTAAAAGACTGTGTGATAAAAGCTATACATAAACCTAAATCGCATGCCATACTAGAAAAAGATAACACATCAGTTTACAAATCCTTCAGTTAGCAGTCACCCTTCCCAGCCATTAAAACCCAAACTTTAGCATGCTACGGCAAATATAAGAGACGCAGCTACTAATTCACAATTGTCTTCAAGAGCATTAATTACTGATTCTTTTTTTTTTTTTTAAGATTTTATTTAATTATTTTTAGAAAGAGGGGAAGAGAGAGAGGCAGAGAGGGAGAGAGACATCAATGTATGGTTGCTTTTCACCTGCCTCCAGCCACAGACCTGACTGGAGACCTGTTTTGCAACCTTGTTATGTGCCCTGGCTGGAGAATCGAACCTGCGACCTTTGGGTTCACAGGCCGGTGCCTTATCCACTGTGCTACCAGCCAGGGCTTAATTACTGATTCTTTAATTAGAAATTGATACCTCTCTTGATATAAGAAGAAATTGTAGTGAAAAAGAAAAAAGTGTGATACTGAGATGAATCAACAACCAAAAAATATTTTATATTATGAAAAAAAGACTGAATAAAATATGTGTTCATTTGTTGCAATAAAGTCTTTAATTTTTTAATTCTTTTTTTTTTTACATTTGATTATGTCCTTTTTAATGTCCCTCTCTTTTACTTTTACTCTTTCACCTTTCTCTGCAAAATTGCCTTTGCAGCCAGTTACATGGTAAAAATGTTTGTGGTGAAAAAGCTTGTGACGAAGATGTTTACAGGACTACCTGGAACACCAAAGATGGATGCTACAGAAGCTGGGAAGGTAATAGGGTCAAAGGTATCCAAGGGTGGGGAGCTCTGGAGGAGGTGGAAAAACAGGAACAGAAGGATAACCTTATGACTTTCATAACCAACAGAAATCTATTGTCTCACAGCTCCGGAGTCTAAAGTCTGAGATCAAGATGTGAGCAGGGTTAGTTTCTCCCAAAGGTTGTGAGCAAGATTCTGTTCCATGCCCCTCCCCTGGCTTCCGATGGTTTGCTGGCAATCTTTGGCGTTCCTCGGCTGATAGAAGTATCATCTGGAACTCTGCCTTCATCTTCACATGGCACCCTTCTTTATGTACCTGTCTGTGTCCAAATTTCCCCTTTTTATGGCTTCAGAATATTTGATGAATTCATCTAGACTAAGTTCTGGAAGATCAATAGTTCTTACAGAACTTTACAAACACACATTTCTGAGCCCCATTTAGATCTAGAGAATATGGGTTTTGGGGATATGAAGTCTAAAAATCTGCATATTCATAAGATCCTTTGGTGAGTACTTGAGACCTCTAGGGTAGAATTCATTTCCCATTGAGCCTTTGGTCACTACTTACCAAGTTCAGTGTCATGGTTACATATTTCTAGCTGTCTGGAACATCATGATGTCAGGCATTATTTCTTAAAGATCCTAAGGATCATATTGGATCCATGATCAAATATGTTTGGGAAATGCTGAGTTAATCACAGTAAAATATGTTACTGTAGGACTTCTCAAAATCTTTAACAGGGAAGGTGGTATGCAACATCTTCCTACCTTATTTTACTCAAGAAACATTTTTTCCCTAGTGAATTTTCTAGGCCATTCTTCTCTAGAAATATTTTAGGAAATAAAATGTACTCTTGAGCCATTTTCAGGAGGTGCCTGACTTCCAAATCCAACATATTATTCAAAGAAGCTAAAACCTCTTTGAATCTTATTATTTTCTTTATCTATAAAATTGAAGAAATTTGCTCCAAAATATTTTGTAGGTTTTGTAAAATTAATTACGTATTTCTGAGTCATATATGTCATGTTATTATACAATGTAACATCTACTTTACTCTGGTGCCTTTGATTCTTTGTATCAACATTAGGGAGAAACCAAGTTCCCACCAAAAAAGGTACTGTTCTAGGCAACTTTGGGGAGATGTAAGAGAAAGAATCCATGACACCTCTCCTCAGGAAAGTCCTCAGCCATGGGAGAAACAGGCATACATATGTTTATTTCTCTCTCTCTTTTCTCTCTTAATATTAGCCTCCATGTCTGGCTTTGGTATTCAGAAGATATATGTGATATAAAAGACACAATAAAGTGCTCTGTTATTTCTCTATTTATCTTCATTATCTGCAGAGATGATAAGCTAATATGAAAATCAATGAAAGGTTAACTGTCCTTTTGTCCTAATAAAGGAAATGTTTTAAATGCTTTCTTAGAAAAATTTGGTCTTGGATCCCTTTGTGATTTCCTTTAAATGAAAATTAGCATAGAAAACTGGCCCTGACTGGTGTGGCTCATTTGGTTGGGTGTCATCCCATAAAGTGTAGGGTCACCGCTTTGATTTCCTATCCAGACACATGCAAGAAGCTGATTGATATTTCTCTCACATATTTATGTTTCTGTCTCCCTTCCTTCCCCTCTCTCTAAAAAATAAAATATTTTTAAAAATTAAATAAAATTAGCATAGAAAACTGAATGAAAAGCAAATGCAATGCCATAGGCAAGTTGGACTGACCCAAGAAAAGTTTCTGGCACCAGAGAACTTCTGCATATTGTGGGCGAAGGGAAAATGGCTGCACCATGGTGCCTATCTCTCTTGATGAGATGCCCCAGTGTTCCCTGGGGTCATGGTTTCAAATGCTCAAAGTTTGACATCTTTATCCCGCTAAGCAGTGTGGTTCTTATAAGACTGATACCTCCCTTTAGAATATGGTTGCCAGGTTTAGCAAATAAAAACACATGATGTCAAGTTAAATATGAATTTCAGAGAAACAATCAGTTTTTAGGGGAAGTATGTCCTATATATTGCACTATATATATACTGAAAAATGTTGTTTCTCTAAAGTTCAAATATAACCACATCCTGTGTTTAAACTAACAACCCTACTCTAGGGACCTATTTCATAATTTGTGGAGGGAATTTTGTTATTATAGTGATGGAGGAAACAGGGCTTATACATATTATTCATGTATTGAACAATTTTACACAATAGGAACTGTCCCATTGCCACGTGACCTTTGAATATCCCACTGGACGCTCAGGAAAACAAAGCTAGGATAATTTAATGGACAATGATTTAACATATAATAGACTCTTAAAAATCAGAATAAGAGAGAACCAAGATAGGGGAGGAGTAAGTGGAGCTACACCAATCTCCTCCCAATACCAAACTGGAATTACAACCTAATTGGAGAGAAATCATCCAGAATAACCAACAGAACATCAATTGGAGAGTCTTATTACCAGGGACAGAAAAGAAGAGCCGATTCATCACAATGTGACCAGTAGGAAGTGCTGAGACTCGAGAGGGCTGGCGGGGCTCCCACTGGTCGCAGCTGAAGGGATGGAGAAATATCTCAGCAGCTGGGGCTCCACCTGAGAAGGGTGGGATTTACACCCCTAGCTGGGCTTCCCAGTCTACAGCAACATAGCTGAGAGTAAAACAGCACCCAGCTGTGAAAAGCAAAAAGCCACCAGGTTTAGCCTGCTTGACAGTGAGCCCGAGTTCTTAAAGGGACTACGCATGAAAATACAGTGGCACCCACTTACCATGGGCTCCAGCAGAGGGAGGGCACAGTGTACTAGAGATAGTTAAGGAGGTTTTGGGTCAATGGCTTTAGGGGGAGAGCTGAGGAGCTGAGGGAGCAGCCTGTGAGTCCAGTGCTGACCCATCCCTCATACAGCCAGCAGACCACTCTTCTCCGAAGGGCAGGAGCCTGAAGGGAAGCCTCAGCCCCACCCATAGGAATTAATCTGCCCTACCCAACGGTGCCTAAACCTGACCTCAGATCACAGGTTCATTGGATTAACAACTGAATTCATCTGCCCTATCCAGAGGTTCCTAAAACTGACCACTGATCACAGACTGATTGGATTAATAACTAAAGGAGACAAAGACAGTGGCTCTCTGGTAGTCTCCAAATGGCTGAGTAGGCCCAGACTAGGACATGAGCTGATGTCACCAAGCACAGATCCAGGAAGTAAAAAAGGGGCACCTCTACACCACAGAAGGTCACACCACTAAGACAGGAAGTCAAAGCAGACCAACCCAAGAAGCAGAAACAAACAAGAGTCACCTAAAATGGGGAGACAAAGAAATAAACCCTCAGCAAATGAAGGAGGAATCCTCAGGTAGAGTGCAAAATGAAATAGAGCAAGGACACTTTCAGACATGAAATTCAAAATAATGATGATAGAGAAGCTCAATGAGCTCAGCAAGTTCAAAGAAAAGTACAAACAACTCCAGAACTATGAAGAACTCCAGGGGAACTACAAAGAACTCCAGGAAAGCTGCAAGGAACCTACTGAGAACTACACCAGCATTAAAAAGGACATAGAAACCACCAATAAAAGCCAGGAGGAAATGAAGAATACCATTTCTGAATTGAAGAACACAGTAGAAGGAATCAAAAGCAGGCTAGAGAAGGCAGAGGATCAAATCAGTGAGCTGGAGGTCAATGTAGAAAAAATTCCCAGGCAGTGCAACACAATGAAAAAAGACTGAAAAAGAATGAAGAGGTTTTCAGAGAGCTGCAGGACAACATGAAACATAACATCCGTATCATAGGGATAACAGAATGAGAAGAGGAGAAGCAAGGGATAGAAAACTTCTTTGAAAAAGTAATGACAGGAAACTTCCCTAACTTGAGGAGAAAAAATGTCATGCAAACTCAGGAAACACAGAGGGTCCCAAGGAAGATGAACCCAGACAGGCCCACTCCAAGACACATCATAATGAAAATGGCAAATTTCAAAGACAAGAAGAGAATCCTAAAAGCAACAACAGAGAAACAGCTAATAACATACAAGGGGGCTCCCATAAGGTTATCAGCTGATTTCTTAACAGAAATACAACAAGCCAGAAGGGAATGGCAAAAAAATATTTCAAGCAATGAAAAACAAAGGCCTGAAACCAAGAAAACCCAGCAAGAATGTCATTCAAAATGGAAGGTGAAATAAGGGGTTTCCCAGACACAAGAAGTCTGAAAGAATACATCTCCACCAGACCAGCACTGCAAGAGATGCTAAAGGGTAAGAAGATAAAGAAACAAGCCTTGGCTGGTGACTCAGTGGATAAGCAAACCCAAAGGTCACTGGTTCGATTCCTAGCCAGGGCACATAACCAGGTTGCAAGCCAGGTCTCCAGCCAGGTCTGTAGCTGGAGGCAAGTGAAAGGTAACCATACAAAAAAAAAAAAAAAGAAGAAGAAGAAGAAGAAGAAGAAGATGATGAAGAAACAGAGAGACAGAGAGGAACAGAGAGGTACAAAGGTAAATGGATTAAATGCACCAATCAAAAGACATAGGGCAGCTGAATGGATAAGAATCAACTTTAACTTAGGAATGCTTTAAAATGATCTTGTTATACATAGATTTACTAAATAGGGTAAAAATTTGTATATTACTTGAATCTGCATTACTGAAGATTAAGTTTTCTTAGATTGGAATCATTTCACAATATGGGATAATCAGGTTACTTGCAATAACTCAGAAAAATAGAATGCAGTTAAGGAAGAAGAAAAACCTAAGAAAATATAGATATATATTACATAGAAGACATGCTATCTTTCTTATTCACTATTACAAAATGTGTGCTTATTTGTGGGTGTGTAATATATAGATTTTGTTAGCAATTTATGTTTTAAAAAGCAACCAACTGGACATGGGTGTGTTGTGAAATCAAGTCAATCTTTAGGTTAGAAAGTATGCTGAGAATGAAGACCAATTTGGATGGAAGTTGCAAACTACTGAACTATATGATTCATGTACTTAGACAATATATATTCTCATATTACCATGTAAATTAGATGAGATTCCTTTCAACTAAATCATGGAAATATACATTTCCAGTTATGAAGGCCCCCAAAATGGAGATGCTTGGAAAAAAGAATTAATGCTAGAGTAAATTTTATTATTGAAATGTGAACATACCTAATCTCTACCTCAATAGGCTCTTAAATAGTTCAGGGGTTAGTTTAGGACCACATAGGAAGCCAACCACAAGTTCAAAAAATAGCTAGAATACTATTCTACAAAATTATTTAAATCCTAGGGATTTTTTTTTTTTTTACCTCAATTTAGTAGAGATAATAATTTCTGCTTTGGGAACCAGCTGAGCACTACAAGTGCCATTATTTCTGAAGGCTTCAACTTGTAAAACACATGCAGAGGAAAAACAGAGGGTATTGAAAAACAGACCTGTGCACATGCAGAGGAAAAACAGACCTGTGCACAGCCTAAATAAATAAATAAATAAATCTATTATTTAAAATGGAAAACTCCAAAAAAAATAAGTTGTAGTTCTAGTAGCTTAAAATAAAGTTGAGTTGTATTATTGGAGTGCGGAGGATTCAACTCAAAAACCAAATTAATTTTTTACTATGGGTTTGGCACTTTCTCTAGGACAACTTTCACAAAAGTGAGTTCTGCTATACACCATTTCTGTGATATATTTCACAAAAATAGCATTCCAGAGTAAAATAAGTATTAAAGAAGAAAATATCTGCTTATTTTTGCTACATGATACCTAAAACACTATCATTTAACATGTAATAATTATGTAAGCTATGGCATATTTAAAATTTTTTGTATTAACTCCTCAAAATCCAGTATGTACTTTAAATATGTGTAAAAATATGTATGGGTGTACATGTATTTTTGCATGTGTTTGGTAATAGTGCAATTCATATTACTTAAAAGAGTAATTCTTTAAGGCCCTGGCTGGTAGCACAGTGGATAAGGCACCGGCCTGCGAACCCAAAGGTCGCAGGTTCGATTCCCCAGCCAGGGCACATAACCAGGTTGCAATCCAGGTCTCCAGTCAGGTCTGTGGCTGGAGGCAGGTGAAAAGCAACCATACATTGATGTCTCTCTCCCCCTCTGCCTCTCTCCCTTCCCCTCTTTCTGAAAATAATGAAATAAAATCTTAAAAAAAAAAAAAAAAGAGTAATTCTTTAAACAAATGAATTAACGTAGGCATTTTGGAATAATGAAAGGAAAACTTTGTATCAATATGATTTGAGAAGCTGACAGAAGGCAGTAATTAAATGGTGAATTTTCTGGATGTGAAAGGAAGAAAGAAAAAGTACACATTGGTGGTTACAGAATAGACAGGGGGATGTTAAGAACAAAGGAAATAAATAGAGAAGCCAAAGAATTTATATACATGACTCATGGACATGAACTAATGGGGGCATTGCTGGAGGAAATGGGTACTGGGTGGAGGGGGGCAAAGAGGGGAAAATTGGGACAACTGTAATAGCAAAATTAATAAAATATATTAATTAAAAAATCAGAATAAGGCAACTCTATAAATTAAGGGTTGAGTTTACTTTACTTTGTTCAGCATATTACCTACGACCGCTCACCATTCCTGAAAACCTTGTCATCTGTGGCAACAGTGCTTGTGGCATTAAGTTGCCAATATACCACACCTGAATCATCTGTAGCTGTCACCATCACAGTGATTCCTATGTGTGTATGTAATCATCTGATTCTTGTTTATTCTTGTAGTATTTTTTAGCCCAAGTTCTCACACATTAAAATATAGTACTATAAATCACTTTCCTGTTATTTATCTTTTATAGTAAAATGATGGCATTATCCATTATGTTCAAGTTATTTGTAGAAATAGATTATGTTACCTATGAATTTCATTTTGGAAATATAAAGGGGACTTGGGTCTTCTAGTGTTCATACCCATTGCTGGAGGAATCTGGGACCTTAGTTTTTTGTCTACCATGCAACATGGATAAGCTCAAGCGAAAAAAGAACTTTGAAGGAAGATAAGTTCTAAAATTTTAAAAGAAAAATCAAAATGGTAAGACTATGTAAACATATTGAAACCTTTTGACCCCTTCCTTCTTATCTCTCTAAATCCCCCGAGAGCATAGAAGCTTAATCTTGATTCTGCTTTGAACAGTTTAAAAATGTTATTTTTCTTACCTAAACTTTCACACTAATTACATCACTGCATGGATGCTATTTCTTTGCATTAATCAATGTGTGTTTTATGAACAGAAAAATATCTAAATGGAAAAGAAATTCAAACCCTGAGTCTGCTTAGTGTTTATTAATACCAATATGTCTGTCAGTATAAGTAATGATAATGTTGATTAGGGTTTTTTAAAAATGTACTTCTGAGTGATACCTTGTCTCACTAAGCAGAAGATAGATCTATTTCCTGAAGATATCCAAAAGAATAATAACAACTTATATTCTGGGCTATTAAGCAATTTGACAATTAACTTTCTACATGGTATCTTAAACTATGATTATCATAATAAATTTGGGTAAACCAATGTTGTGGATTGCTAAGGAGGAGAAGGAAAAAAAAACAGACATTAGTGAAAAAAAGGACAACAATGAGCCAGAATGTTCTGGTTATCAAATGCTATGTGATAAACTTCTCCCAATATTGGCAAATTAAAACAATAGCCAATTTAATTATATCTCATAATTTGGCGAGGCAAGAATTCAGGTAGGGTTCATCTGGTGATTCTCCTGCTTTAAGTGGCATTGACCAGGGTCACTCAAGTATTCAGCTGAAGGATGAACTGATCTGGAAGGCTCAAGATGACTTCCTTGCTCAATGCTTTGACAAGAAGACTTAGAAGCCTAGGTATGGCTGGATTCCATCCTCTTCATCTAGTCTTTTCTACAGGGTAACTGGACTGATTCCTTGGTGGATTAGCGCTGGAAGAATGTTTACCATAAAATGAAAGGAGCTGGTTTCTTAGGCTCAGAAACTACTGCAGTGTCATTTCTGCTGTATTCTATAGGTCACAGATGGTGCATAGATTCAGAGGCAAGGAAAAGAGACCTCATTGCTCAGTGGGAAGGGATTATAGAATTTGTGGCCACTTAACCAACCAGAATTAAAGGGAATAAAGATGATGAGTGGGTTGGTAGACACACAATATACCACCCCAGGATTCAAAGTACCATGTCCAAGTAGGAGAGCCATTGTGAAAAAGGAGGGAAATGGTGCAGTTTAAGATGAACAAGGTCAGCAGAAATGCTGCTACTATGGTCCTAAAGAAGCCTGACAATGGGCTACATTTATAATATGTAAGGTCACAGCATCACGTAACATGACAACGTTATGCCAGCTAATACAAAAAAGTACAAGCTAATATTTTAAAATATTACATAATTCATATTTTATTCCTGTAAGATTACATCTCTAAAGGCCCTCTTCCAAGTGAGGAAAGAGCACAGCAAAAACAAGAGATTAAATGTCCCCATTTGGATTTCTAAGCTCCAAGTTCACGAAGTCCATATCCAACAAGACTGTGTACGAGTCAGGTTGTTTAGAGCAAAGTGGAGTTGCAGTTTTAATAAACCTGAGAGGGATGGTCATGACCATGTGAATTGTAAATAAAATCTCTCTGAGGCTCATATAGCCAAGAGTTCCAACCCAGAGAGTACCTGGCTTCATCTCTTTTTATTTGTAAATTCCTAGGAGCTAACCTAGGTGCCTATCACAGGATGTTTGGTTTTGGGGGAGATAAAGGAAGTTATAATCTTTTTTTGGATCAGAGCAATCAGCTACATCATTAGGGAAACAAATGACTACAGATCTAATCCTTATGGTGTGCGAAAATGTGTCCAGGGGAAGTGAAAGCTATGATGTTTGCACTTCTGTGTCTCAGGAGACTATGGCTTTTCACAGGAGTCCTGGGGAGCCAGAGAAGTTTTATTTCCCTGCAATGATGTAACAGTGGTTTCCTGATATGTAGGATGACAATAAAAAATATCTGCTACACAGGGGTTGGGGGTGCAGATGGAATTTGGGAGGCTATCTATATTTAAAGATAAGAGGCCTAGGATAAATATGGTACCCAAGTTAATCAATTTGTATTGCTTTTAGCTTCATGTACAAGTGACATGATTACAGCGACATAAGTAAATAGGGATTTATATACTAATAAAAAGTCTGAAGACAAGTAGTTCAGGTCTGTACTCAAGTTATCAATGATACTGACTCCACCCAGCTTTTTACTGCCACTTGCTGGTTGCAAGATGGCTGCTCTGGCTCCTGATATCAGGTATGGATTCCAATCATCAAGAAAGGGAAAAAGGAAAGGCAAAAAGGTACATGTCAGGTTCAAAAAAAAATTTTTTTTAAGTCATGGAAATAATAGTTTTGAAAGGCGACCCTGTAATTTCCATGTACATCCTATTGCCCATCCTTAACAAAAAGAAGTCTAAAAATGTGAATAGTATTACTAATGATATTGGGTTTCTTTTAGCAACAGAAAGAGGTCTCAGAATGCCAACCAGAAATCTTCCCCCATCCCCTGGTCCTCAGTTTAAGGAAGGAGAGTTTTAAGACAAAATATCTCAGGTGATTTGGATGTAGGTTGAATATGGGAGAGGTTTCTGCTGCACTTCCTGTCCGGACCTGTGAAAGGAGACTTCTCTTAGTGTGCTGAAATTGTCGTCACAAGTTGCGTGAGGTATGGAAAGAAGGATGAAGTGGCATGTTTGGGCAGAGAGGATCTGAGCATAATATGAAGTTCAACCAGAAGTTCATGCCTCCCTATGTGGCAACTCAAAAGGATCAGAAGGGCCATAGGATTTTTTTAAAATCCCAGTTGGGATGACAGGGATGCAGAAGATATGGATAGGTCACCAGAGGCTCTGGCAGTATTACACTTCTGTCCAGTCCCCACTCCCCCCAATCAGTTGAGGTCAGGTACATCCGCAGCAGATACGGTGCCACAGAGGCCAATCCCTGAAAGAGCCAATGGAGGCTGGCAAACAGCTGAGCCCTGCCTGCCCTGACACTATAACGGTCCATAAATTGCCCCTGTGCCCCAGTACCACTGGGGGATAGAAGGAAAGACATGAACTTTAAATTGTGTACTCTAAATCCTGAACTGACCATAATTAACCAAGAGACTACATTTTACTGAATGTGACTAAATTACCTTTAATCTGCAAAATCAGGATTATTTTTCCCACCATCTACAGAAATGATGGGTAGGATAGGATTGGGGTCCTGAGTCAGTTGAATACAATCTGGAGACATAAAAAAGTTACATTTCTGAATACTTAGGAAGTATATAAATTTAAAATCTATGGGTCATATGTAAAGCTGTGATTATGGTGTGAAAGTAAGTTATAAGTAAGTAAGCATTTCTGACACCTAAGCTAAGTGTAATGATTACGCTAATTCCTTTACTTTTCAGAGCACAAACATGAAGCAAGCGTCCCATGAACAGATGTTGTGCTTCATGCAAAGCACCTTACTGTAACTGATAAAGTGGAGGGACAAACTTTATCTGGGGCTCTGTGAGTGTGGGAGAGGGAACCCCGCAAAGGTAATTGAAGTGAGATAGTGTTCAGGTCATGAGTTGAGGGTGTGCATTAGGCTGAGGGATTCTCAGTGTTTGGGATAAGTTGTGGGGACACATTGTGGACAAATTTCTGCCTTAATGCCTAGTCCACTCCAAGAGAAAAGTACCTAGTTGTCACTAGGGAATTTGTAAGAAATTCTTAGGAGGAAGTGATAGGAGAGGGAAATTATAAGATAATAAATCACAAATACTTATAATGGCTATTATTGGTCATGAATTTCTACTCTGGGAAACATGAAGATAATAGTTATTTATTATCTTCAATTCTTACAATAATTCTTGCATATGAAGAAGCATTGCATCAAGGAGATTAAGTCAAGGCCAGTGAGTCCAACACCAAAGGAGGGCTCTTTTCATGGTGGTACGTGGCCCCAGTACATGTGCTATTCGCAGAACTGGGGTAATGGTCTTTGGCCACTTACCTAAATCATCTCACTTTGAAAATGGGGAAAAGGTGTTACAAATTAGGAATGGGATTTTTCCCTTTGTCCCTAGGTACTCAACCTCCTTTCAAAGCAGTGGCTGGAGGTCCCTATGTTTAGGTCCAGGTTCCTAACCAACAAAATCTAGGTGCCTAAGTAAGAGGAATAGGATCTTCCACAGACAGTTTTGTGATAACAGCAAAAAGACTCCTCCTGATTCCTAATAGAGGCAGTCAGTCTTCCTGGTATAAACACAGTGAATTTTTTGAAATTCATAACCAATTACATATGCATTTGGGATTCTTCCATTAAATTCCTTAAGCTACTCCCTCTCAACCTCATAACAAATGATGTCAACCCTGGGAGAACACCCAGGGAGCACAGGGGTTTCATATGCCTAAATGTGTGTCCAGATTACAATGGTTTAAGTCCCATTACAATATTTGCAAATATTCAACTCACTATTTTCTTTGGATCACAGGGGTGTAGCACTAAAAAAAAAAATCCAAATTTCAAATTTTGGTTTATTTCCCAGAATAGAATTCATTATGTCCTGAGTTTTATGAGACCCTTTAGGAAGGTAAGGACAGGTCTCATCCTACTCACCACAAAAGAAAACCACCATTAAAGATACCCTGTGGTTTGCATCTCTTAATCTAACTTCCTCCTTTTGTCCAAATTCCTAAGGGTTCCCTAGGGTGAAAAAACAGCAGAGCATGGAAAGAAGAAAATGACAGTGCAGGATGAGAAAGTTTATGTCACCAGCCAACACAATGTAGGAAGGTCTGATATTTGGGAATTGATCTTCCAAATATTTTGATCTTTTCATACACAACAAAGATGGAAAGAATGTGGTATTTATTGGTATGTTTCATTAATTAAATTTAAAACTTTTCTGTCAGAGGCTCTTAAAGTAATTTACAACTTGGCCTACACTTAAGTATCCAATCATATGGATTTATAATAGGATAGTGTCATCTTTTGTGTTGCTTTCCAGACCCTAAAAACTGACCCTGCAAAAAGGGAATGAGCCCAAATGGCAGCATCAAGGCTGAGCATGATTTCACAACAGGACAAGTAACAATGTTTTAGGAGGTTTAGCACCTGGGCTTGATCTGACTTGGACCTGGCTGATGAAGTTGCCAGAAAGAATCTCTGGAGTAGAATGAGGCAAACTTAGCTTGATGGGATATGGCTTTAGCCACATGTTGAGGTAGAACCTATGGGTTAAGTACAAGGAACAGATTTCAGTCCCCTAGCAGAGAATAAAGGGGACTAGACAGGGCTTGGGGCAGGGGGTAGGTTTCTAGCACCACTGAGATAAAATACTTCAATAAATGAAAGTAAAAGCTAAGTTATAAGCAATTGATACAAACAGGATGAAGAGTAAAGTCTGCAGCCTCACAAGCCTAGGAAAGCCTGGTGGCCACCCTAAGTAACACAGACTGTATTACAGGTGAGAAAGGGTCATTTAATAGGTTCATGAAGTTGGTTCATGGAGGGGCGAGCAAAGAGGATGCTTCATTCCACAATTACCAGGGGCATGTGTAAGGCACCACTTTCCACCACCCAGAGGGATAAGACTCAAAGGGAAGGCCATGCGAATAGCGTCCATTAGAATTATCCCATTCAATGGCCCTGAATGAGAGATTTTAGTCTATATATTTGAGTCTATATAACTGTAGCCTGGTACCATTAGAGCAGAAGACACTGACCACAAGTTTCTATCTTTCTGTGCACATTTAACACTGATTTAGAAATAATTCTAAAACATCTTGGTCCAAGTTGAGTATAGCACACTATTGAATGCGAAGAGCCAGGGAAGCAGTTCAGCTGAAGCAAAATGTATTTGTCAGAGGTAAGGATCACAGAGTTTTGAATACCAACATGATTTGATTCTGATCCTTTGATTTATTCTCACATGAGCCTGGAAATTTTTACACAAGAGAGATGAACAATCAACTAAGCAGTGAAGTCAAGCAGGGCCTGAAAATTTAAACTGACAACACTTCCTTGCCAAAGGCTGCAATGTCTGGCTAATAGAGACCATTAATTTCCCTCCATTGCTCCATCTTCAGGGTGTGCCTGTCCACAGCTCCTCTGCTTTTGTATTCTGGTGTCCAAACTCACCTTCCACTCAGCCTGCAGTGATAAACTATAACCTGAAGAGTTGTGAGGGTTTGCCTAGAAAATAATTCTCACTCAGATTTTCTTCTGGCACCTTCTTTGGGCCCATGTCTGCGGCTATGATTGATTAGGGATAGTCATGATGGCATAAAGCTGGAGCTGTGATCACTCAATATCCCTTCATCTGAGAAAAATAAATCAAAAGAAAGAGCACCATGTAGCAGGGAAGGGAGGTATCACAGAGCTCTTTCTGCAGCAGGCTGGGGGAATAAGTCAGAGACTCCCATGGAGCTCCCAAAGAGTCTCTCAACTTTATTTTCATGATCAGGGTGACTACTTTTCAAAGGCTCACGTGACACTCACACAGGGGAAGCTTGTGTTACTTGACTCGGCTGAATAATATGCTGAGTGAAAGGGTTATTAGGGAGGCACTTCCTCTCTTTTTTTCCCTTAGTGAATTGAAAGGCACTTGGAAAATATATTTAGCATCTTTGAACATTTCTGGACTCACTGCCGGTAGCATTTATAGAAGCCACATGGTGATACAGAAACCTCACTCTCAAAAGCAAGCTGAGTGAAAATAATGAAGTAAGTATTCTGTCCTATGTTGAGTGACAGTGGGCCCCAATTATCAGAAATCTAGAACTCTCCTTTGAGGCCTTCATCTCCCTCTGCACACTTTACAATTACCAAGCCCCCTCAAGGTTACTTGCTAAGTATCTTTTGAATCCCCATCAATTGTTTCCATCTCCAGCACCAATATATCTGGCCTTCAAGCTTTCACTGGGACACACACACACACATAAGCTGCCCCCAACCCATGGTCTCCTTCCTCTCATTTCTGGGCTCTCACAGTCCATTCCCCGTGCAGTAGTCAGAGGCCTTTTTGTAACATTAATCAAGTTATGTCTGTATCGGCCTCCTTTCATACTGCAGATAAAATCCAATCTCTTTTCTATGGCTCTCAAGCGCCTGCCTCTCCATTTTAATTTCCTACAACTCTCCCATCACTCACGGTCCTCAAAACATACTGACCTTCATCCTGTTCCTCATACTTTGTACTTACCTCTTTCTCTTTCTAGTATGTGCTTCCTTCTGATTCTAACTCTTGGTACTACTTGGGTTATCAGATTAAATGTCTACTCCATACAGAGTTCTTCCTGACCACCAACAGATTTCCACTCCTTGCTAAATCTGTCACCGTTTGTAGATTACTTATCCATTTATTCTCAACCTCCAACAGACTACAGACTCCACGAGAATAAATATCTCACCTTTATGCCTAGTAATATCTGGCATATAGTAGACACTCAATAAATACAGCCAGCCATTCATATCCATGGGTTCCACATCCACAGATTCAACCAAGCTCAGATTAAAAATATGTTTTAGAAATGTTACATTGTTACTGACATGCACTGTGTAGTTAGGCCTAAAATGTTTGCTGCTATACTGAAGATGTACAATTATTTTTATTGTCATTATTCCTAAACAACATAGTATAACAATTATTTACATAGCATACATTGTAAGTAATCTGGAGACGATTTAAAATACATAGGATGACTATGTAAGTTAATGCAAATATACCATTTTATATAAAGGACTTGAGATCCTTAGATCTTGGTATCTGCTGGAGGGAGGAGTGGAGGAATTCCTGGAACCTATCCCCCACAGATAGCTATAATAAATACAGAGGGACAACTGTATTTATTTATTTATTTATTTATTGTATTTATTAAATGGAATAAAAATAAAATTTAGCAACTCCAAGTTGCTAAATAATTATTTCAGCTATTAGGCTAACTTACTACCCAATATTACATTATCTTACTTTCCACTGGTTAAAGGCACTTCAAGAGAGTTTAATATTTCACCTTCTGAACTATTCTGCTTTCACTGGGTTCTGCTTATGGCTAGGACCTGAGCCTACATGCAGGGACCTGATGGTGAGCAACAACTATACTTATTCAAGTTCACTAGCCGACAGTAGAAAAGGATGGTGAGATGGAGTAAATATGGTCACAGATTTACTGATCCTCCTCCTCAGTATATGTTCAGGAGCATATTTCCATTCCTCTTGAATCTGGGTATTTTCTGTTATTGCTTTGGCTAATAGATTACATCTGGAGAGATGGTGTACCAGTATCTGGGCCCAGGCCTTACCAATATTTCTGCCTTCAGGGACATACTTTCTTAGACCCTTGAGTCACCATATAAGAAATTCAACTATCTTATGGAGACACCATGTGGAGAAGCCCTCGAATCAGAGGAAAGGGAGAGGGACCCAGCTGAACCCAGGCATCAATCAACACAAATAAGGCCCCAGACATTGGAATGAGTCTTTTTTGGAGCCTCCAAATTTCAACAGCCCCCAGCTGAATATAACTGAGTGACCCCAATCAATGACCCATAGGGCCCAAGAATTGCCTAGCTGAGCCCTGCCCAAATTCCTAACCCACAGATTTTGAGCTTATTGAAATGACAATTGTTTTAAGGCATTATATTTTGGATTATTTGTTAAATGATAAGAGATGACAAGACAAGCAGGTAAATTGTATTTTGTCCTTCAGAGGAGACATGACCCTCCACCCTTTTGAAAAAAATAGCTGTAATCACTCAATGATATGATATGCAAATAAACCATAATCAATACTTGGGAGTAAGGGTGATGAATGGTGGCTTCTCAGGTTCAGAGCTAGATAGCTGGTGGTTTTCTATGACAGGTAAGCTAAACAATAATAATATCAAGACTATCTCATCAGAACAAGCCATAAATGAAAAATACTATCATAAAATCCTGTTTAATTCCAGTCCAATTTTCTTCCAAGCTTATCTGATGAGACTATCCGAATAGTGTGTGATGTAGTTAATTAAAGGTGCACTTTATCGGATGCTGATACAGGATCCGATCACAATTTCTAGGTTTGTTTGTTTGAGAATGTACAGCATTCTCAGAAACAAAATCCCCCAAAACCTTCCAGCATCCGCTACAAACCCATTTACCAAACTAACTAACAACAGGTAAGAAAAAAATGTCCAGTAATTTTTCTTCAGGGTCCAGAATCTTGAGATTGTCTAAATCTGGTAATAAACTAAAATATAGTTTCTGTCTTTTTAAATCATTGCTATATCTCCAGCAACTACAACAGGGCCTGAGACATAGTAGGAGTTCGATAAATATTATCAATAAAATAAATTACTGCATTAGAAAAAATTAAAGAGGCAACTCTGGGAGAGATGGCCACTCTCTAAAGGTATCGGACTACCAGCACTTCCTTAGGGCCTCTGGCATGCCCAAGTGTTGTTCAGAAGACTGTTACCAAGTATTTTATTTAAGAAATTTTAAACCCTGGTAGCTCAGTGGATAGGCACGAGCCTGCAAACCCAAAGGTTGCTGGTTCCATTCCCAGCCAAGGGCACAGAACCAGGTTGTAAGCCAGGTCTCCAGCCAGGTCCGTAGCTGGAGGCAGGTGAAAGGCAACCATACATTGATGTTTATCTCCCTTTCTTCCTCCTTCCCTGCCCTTCTCTCTAAAAGTATGAATAAAATCTTAAATAAAAAAAAAAAAAAAGAAGAGGAAGAATCTTAGAGAAACTTTTTAAATGTTTGAAATGAAAGTAAAAATATCAACTCTTCTGTGATGCAGTGAAAGAAGTGCTGGCTGTATAGCACTGAATTCATATACAGGCTTCCACCACTATCTGCAAGAAGAGTGTTTCTATGAAACCTTCACAAGCTGGAATGACACCAAGTGAATAGTTTATTCAAGTTCATATTCCGCCACTTTGCTTTTACAAAAGACCTACATCAGTAAAGTAAGGTAATGATGGCTTTCTTCATAAAAGGGAAAACTAGGAGAACTGGATAGGGACATGCAAAAAAATAAAACTAGACCACCAACTTACACCATACACCAGAATAAACTTAAGATGGATAAAGGACTTAAACATAAGCGGTGATACCATAAAAGTCCTAGAGGAAAATATAGGGAGTAAAATTTCTGATACTCTACGCAGAAATATTTTCACTGATACTTCTCCAAGGGTAAAGGAAATAAAGGAACAAATAAATAAATGGGACTATATCAAACTGAAAAGTTTCTGTTCAGCTACAGAAAACATTAGCAAAGTTAAAAGGGAGCCAAAAAAAAAAAAAAAAAAAAACCAAGGGGGAAAACATATTTGCCAATGACATCTCAGACAAGGGTTTGATATCCAAAACATATAAAGAACTTATGCAACTCAACACCAGGGAGACAGGCACACCAATTAAAAATTGGGCAAAGGAATATCTCTAATGAACATAGATGCTAAAATTCTCAACAAAATATTGGCCAATTGGATTCAGCAGTATATTACAAAGATCATACACCATGATCAAGTGGGCTTCATCCCAGGGATGCAAGGATGGTACAACATTCGAAAATCAATCAATGTAACACACCACATCAACAAATTGAAAGATAAAAACCATATGATCATATCAATAGATGCTGAAAAAGCATTTGATAAAGTGCAGCAACCATTTATGATAAAAAC
>PVIW01011439.1:22784-37631 GCA_004026585.1 Noctilio leporinus | reverse complement strand
GATACAGCGTCATGATGACTACCTGGTAATGCTTAAGGCAATCCGCATTTTGGTCCAGGAGCGCCTGACACAGGATGCAATTGCTAAAGCAAATCAAACAAAAGAGGGATTGCCTGTTGCTTTGGATAAGCATATTCTTGGTTTTGACACAGGAGATGCAGTTCTTAATGAAGCTGCGCAAATTCTGCGATTGCTACATATAGAAGAGCTCAGAGAGCTACAGACAAAAATTAATGAAGCCATAGTAGCTGTTCAGGCAATTATTGCTGATCCAAAGACAGACCACAGACTGGGGAAAGTTGGAAGATGAACATTTTAGGATTTCAGCCTCTTACCTACTTAGTACAATTGGGAACCATGTATGCCTTGGTATGTAAAATCAAACACCACATTTTCAAGGGAAGACTCCCAGAGAGTTGACTATGTTGTAGAGATTTATCATCATTGCTTTTTCTTTAATAAAGTTTGGGAAAGTGGGGGGAAAAAAAAAAGGCACTTAACCATACTTCTTTCATAGGCAGCACTTATAAAATTATTAAATGAGAGGTATGACTATGGAAAATAGCTATGGTAGTCAGCTGACTTGTATTAGCTAAGGTGCGAGAGAGGGATAGGGGTAAGTAGTGGTTAAAAGAGAATCTAATACCATTATGCTAATTAAAATAAAACAAAGTGAGAGCCCATAAACCTTAAATTGAAAGAAAAGAATGCATCTGTCACCCTGTTCTTAAGTAAACATTTACTTCTTCCGGATAAAAGGGAGGTCCTCCAGGTGATAAGATCTGGAGGCACCGCCCTGGCTGGTAGCACAGTGGATACAGTGTTGGCCTGTGAATCCAAAAATTGCTGGTTTGAGATTCCCTAGCCAGGTCACATAACCAGGTTGCAAGCCAGGTCTCCAGCCAGGTCCGTAGCTGGAGGCAGGTGAAAGGCAACCATACATTGATGTTTCTCTCCCTTCCTTTTTCTCTGGAAATAATAAAATCAAATCTTAAAAAAAAAATCTGAAGGCACTGCACATTTTCTGCTTTACAAGTGATTTCCTACTTACAACTCTCTATGGCTTTCTTTCTGAAAGTGAGTGTAATGAGGAAGGTTTTACTCAAGGTAGTACCAAAACTGGTTACTCCTTCATGTAAAATAAATAAATAAATAAATAAATATAACAGTAAGTTCTTGTTGACTATAGCAGAATATAGTAAAATTTAAGAAGTTAAAGAGTAAATGCAATAAGTATGTTGAACCCTATCTCCCAAATATGCTCATTTATCTCCTCCCTATTCTGTAGTTTCCTGATCAAATGATCAAACTTCTAGAGAAACTATTAAGACTTACAGGGGAAATGAAGGGAACTAGCACTTGTTAAGTGTTTCTCTGTACCAGGCTCTGGATTATGTACTTCACATATATCCCTTATTTATGACAATTTTATATCTTCTTTATGATGAATTAAAATAACCCTTTCTATAATTTAAGCTCATTAATTATTTAACTTTCACAAGGTTTCAAGGCAACACTTATTATCCCCATATTACATAAGGATATTGGCTTAATAATTGGGTGAACCAAGATTCAAGCTCCGGTTTGACTAACTCAAAACACATGGGCTGTTTGCACTAGAACACTTGCCCACACACAGCTTCATTCTCATGTTTTGTTTTGTTTTTAAAGATTTTATTTATTATTTTTCAGAGAGAGGGGAAGGGAAAGAGAAACAGAGGGAGAGAGACGTCAACATATGGTTGCCTTCCACCTGCCTCCAGCTGCTGACCTGGCTTGTAACCTGGCTATGTTGCCCTGGCTGGGAATTGAACCGGCGACCTTTGGGTTCGCGGGCTGGTGCCTATATCACTGTGCCACCAGCCAGGGCCATTCTCATATTCTTGATTAACTATTGGCTTCCTTTGTATTTCTATCAAGTATTTTTAAAGTGTACAGAAGATGGAATTTGTAGTATATCTTAATTACATTTCTTTATATAATCCAAAATTTGAAATGCACTTGCAATTTTTAACTTATCTCTGAAAAAATAAAAGGATATTCATAAATTACATATATTATCTTTAGTTATAAAAGTATATTTATATGCATATTGCACTACATTTCCAAGAAATTACAGCACAATTATAGTCAAAATACCTTAAATTTGATGAAGACTTTAAAGATAAATTGCCTATTTAGTTGAATAACCATTATGGTCATGAAGATTTTTATATGGTATGACCTCCCAAACCTCTCTACTGCCATTCCAGAGTTTAACTTTTTAGGGGGTGTCTTCTTTATGATGAATTAAAATCACTCTTTCTAGAATTTAAAATCACTTTATTGAGGTAGGGCTTTCATGGAGATAACAAGGCTCTCCCTAACATGCCTGTCATTTTGCTACTTCAGTGACTTTCACTGAAAGTTTGTAACAAATAAAGAGAAATACAAATAAATTTGAAAACAGATTTTAAGTTTTTCTCCTCCTTTCAAGTAAATTCCATGGCTTGAATCTTTCCTCATTCCTGTCAATACCCATTTTTACTGACCTTTTCAGTGCCTCTCCATGTTCAGAATGAACTGGGGGGGAAAATACCTGTTCATTATTACAGTGTTTACTGTAGCATTCTAACAGATCAATGATTAGGTTAAGAAAAACACTAATTCAGAGTAATACTCATTTTTTAAAGAGTGAAATTACTGACACATATTCAATTTATAGAATGCTATAATTTGAGTCTAAACAATTACCCTAATCTTAAATTTGTGATTAACTTTTAACCATTATTAAAGTTCATGATGTTTTTGTTCAGGATCTATTTTCTATTTGCAAATAAGTAATTTCATTGATTTTTACAATATAACTAGGCTTAAGTGCATACCTAATGAAGGTGAAAATTTATTTTGGAATCCATTATTATCAAAGACTCTAGCATTCTCCATGATGAAAAAACTATTGCTTAACACTGCTCCCATTACTGCTATAACCTAGAATTGTCAAGGCTTTGTATACATACAGTAGCTTATGGAAATTATTTTTCAGAACCTAAAAATTTTGAGATTATAAAATTCAAACAATATTTTAAGTTGTATAAAAAATGATGATGCTTATTAATGTCACTTTTTGAGGAAGACATGTTTAACATGCAGTTTATCTTTTAATTTTATCTTTTAATTTTTTAATTAATTTATTGTAGTTGTATTACAGTTGTCCCATTTATTGCCCCATTGCTCTCCCCTGCCCCAAACCAATTGTCACTGGCCCTGGTAAAAGGCTAGTACCTCGTTTATCTTTTGTACTGTATTAATTCAGTAAATATTAGTTGAAGAAGAACAGAACTAAAGGAAATGCTGAGTTTAACCTTTGTTCCTAAATCCACAATGTCAGTAGGGAAAGGTATATGACCTTGATTGCCATTTTTCAGCAGAACACAAGAAAAAAACAGAGCCATAGTTTGCTACTCTAATTTACAGTTTTTGGAAAAATGCAGTCTCAAAGGTAAAAAGACAAAAATGGACCAGCTTTGCAGGCCATCAACATTCCCAAGTTGGCTTCTGAAGAACAATTTTGATTAAAAAATACAACTTGAATTGTTGAATAATTTGAATATAATTAATATAGTGGATAAGAATACTAGCATAAAAGTTAAAAGATGTAGGTTCACATGGTGTATCTTCCATTTACCAGTTGTGTAACTTTTAAAAGTTTTTCTTAACTTCTCTGGATCTCAGGTTTCTCATCTGTATCATGAAGACAAATCCATACTCTATAACTGACCAGTTGGGAAAAGTTAAATAAGATGCCCTTTACATAAGAAGAACTTTGTAATGTGTGATCTACTATGTTAAATGTAGAGTATATTATAATTACTATCCTGTATGCTATACAATACGTAAAAACAAACATTTTTCCTTCCCCATTACTCCTCTTTATAACTTACTACTTTATTTCACATGTAACAAAGGATTTAATGCTATCAAAATGAAAGGTTCAAAAATTAGGTTAAAAGAAAAAAGTAGGAAGGATAGACACATATAGAATTGTTCTCTATTGCTTCCTGGGATAATTCAAGGTTAGCTTATCCTCCACTCCTTTCCTCCACCAACACATATTTTGGACTTTACCTTAAATTTCCTCTAAACTATTTTTAATAAATGTTATCTGTAAGCCCTTTTAAGAGAACTACACTATGGGAACTCTTTTCTCTAGGCTCATCAAAGTTTTCACAATTATTAGGTTCATAGCTAAAAACTGAGGGATAAGGAAAAAGAATGTCAGATTCATTTGTTTGATGCAGGCAATTCAAATGGTTTGAGAAATATGATAAATTATAAAGATTTCCTAGAAAACTATTTGAGGGAATTGGTATTACATCCCTTTAAATATGCTGGAATAAAATTATAGCTATTAAATTATAACTTCTGCATATAAATACATCATTTTTGTTATGTCACATTACAAATGTCTAAGACAAAACTATTTATCATTCTTGCAACCTCACATCCAGGAGGAAAAAAAAAAGGAAAACACATCAAGGACTATTTGGTACAACCCTTGAAGGGCTTTTATAAAACCAAAGTTCTGAAATGAAGGATCTATATAGATCCAGTTAATTTTTCTTGAGTCTTGGTTACGTTTCTTAGCCGAAGCTTACTCATTTATTATCTCGTAGAACCTGAAGACTGAAGAAATGTTAAAATAGCAATGTTTTACCACCTTAAATGGGCTGGCAATTTCATTTCAATTAGATGGAAAGATAAGGAAGTAATCTGGGTACAAATATAATGTCAAAGATCGTGGATGATGAGCAGTTTATAAATACTCAGAATCTATGCCTATTCCTCTGATGACCCTCCCACAACTCACCCTACCAAATCCCTTCTTTTCCTCTTTCAAGTACCGTTGTAGGGGAAGCAGAAGTTCACAGACCAAACTCCTGCACCTTACTACATAACCAACCCATTATTGAGTAGAAGAATTATGACATCAGCACTATGTTAGCCAATTATTCCACTAAATAATTAATATCCAATGATCCCCCACTACTACCTCATTATGGCTGGATTTCATAAAGATAGTTGCTATATTTTACTACCTTGAATTTGAATTTACTCTGATACAGGCTTGATGTTTGGTAACCTGTGAAACAACTATGGAAATGCATGTAGTGTGTACACTTAATTGACTATCATTTTAGAATTTCAAACCCAGGCATCATGGGTACCAAAGAAATGGGGGAAAAAACTAACAAAGAGTCTTATATTTGTTTTCTCATTAATCAACCCTGAGAAGTACCTAGAAATTTCACATTATAGGAGTCTCAATACTTTTTCTATTTCCCTATAAACTATGTATATAAGCCATTACTTTTCCATGCAGTCAGTATGCCTTTAATCCTAATTGGAGCAGGTTGGAGACAATAGGAAGAATGAGTTCTCTGTGGTTTCTACAGCCCCCTGGAGAGCTAAGCTATTCCAAGCTTTTAAAAATAACTGTAACCACATAACAAAGTAGCAGTCTAATACTGTTTTGTCTTAAACATATACAAGTAGTGAAAGAAAATAGAGTACCTCACAATATTAACTACTGCCAACCATCAGGAAAAGAAAACCTATCTCAAAATTGGAAGTATGACATGTTACTAAAAAATTTAAACATAAGCTCCCATCTTTGATATATTAAAATACTTTATATTTTATATACACAAAGTTCAATTTATAAAGAACATGTGATCAATTACCTCATGTTCTTTCCATGAGCAAAAGTCAATGTACACTATCATAAAATGCCAGAATGACCAATTGACCTAAAATATTAAAAGCAAGAATTAAATAACATTAAAAATAAATTAGCCCTGGCTGGGGACACAGTGAATAAGCTGCCAGCCTGTGAACCCAAAGGTCGTTGGTTCTATTCCCAGCCAGGGTACAAAACCAGGTTGCAAGCCAGGTCTCCAGCCAGGTCTGTAGCTGGAGGATGGTGAAAGGCAACCATACATTGATGTCTCTCTCGCTCTCTCCCTTCCACTCCCTCTAAAAATAATAAATAAAATCTTTAAAAAACAATTATTTAACATCTAGGAGCTATGTGATTATTTTATTTTTAAATATTTTATTCATTATTTTCAGAGAGAAGGGCAGGGAGGGAGGAAGAAAAGGAGAGAAACATCAGTGTATGGTTGCCCTTCATCTGTCTCCAGCTACGGACCTGGCTGGAGACCTGGTCTACTACCTGGTTATGTGCCCAGACTGGGAATCGAACTAGTGACCTTTGGGTTTCGCAAACCAGCACCAATCCACTGAGCCACACCAGCCAGGGCTATGTGATTATTTTAAATTATTTAGTTTATGAAAACATTAAATGTGTTATTACTGAACTTTTCTTTATATTTCCATCATAGTTGACATACAATATATTAGCTTCCAGTGTAAAATACAGTGATTAGACACATATAAATTATAAAGTGATCAAACCTAGTAAGATTAGTACCGATCTGATACTACAGTTGAATTATAAGGCATATTTAAAGTACTTGCATGACTATATTTTAAAGTTTCCTACTTAGCCAAAAAAAAAGGTATTATTTTGATTTCACAGGGAAAGAAAACTCATTTTTTTTTAAGAATTAGAATTCAAAGAATAAGCATACTTTTCTGGTAATCAAGAAAATATAAATTATGGAAAATAATAAAGAGAACAATTCTCCAAAAAAATACGCACTTTTAAATTATAAAGATGACAGGCCAAACAATTCTGAGTTTAGCCTACTAAGAAATTAGCCTACTAATTTCTTGTGTACAGAGAAATAAAAGTGAGAATGGATTGGCAACTGATACACCTTTGTTTATTCCTTTATAAAATAAGATTTGTTTCTTAAAGTAAAGAAGCAAAGATGCATAAACAGGTCACAAAGCTGAGAAAACAAAGACATGCATAATTATTCAACTTTATGATAATTTTAAAAGGAAGTCTTTGGTTCAGGGAGATCAGGCAAGGTTATTTTTAGCTAATGATTTTTACCATCCAATAAAGTAAATTTAGAATAACACAGCTATACACAGATACTTGGGTATACTTGTTTATATATTTTATATCTTTTTTGTGTTAAATGTGGCCCATAATATCAGAAATCCATTTAGTAGAGTATATCTGATCTTTTTGTCAACTATAAACAGCATCATAAGCCTGGCATGATTTAGTTTTTTTTTTTTTTTTCTTTAAAGGTAAAGATGACATTAAGCAACAGTTGTCACAATTTTTATGTTGGTCCATTAAACTTAGGAAAATAACAAAGCAAACAGACACAGCTGAGTATATATGAACAGGAAACAGTCTAAATACACATATTTGGGGTTACTTGAACAAGACAAGACAAGGATCACTAAAATAATCACAGGTGTTTGCTGTGTATTTAGGCCATTACAAATAAGATATAGCAAAAATGCAATAATCTATGTTAACACACCAGAGTTCTCAAAAAGAACTTGGCAATTCATCCCTATTATCAGATTTTCCTGTTACTTCTCTGTCATTATGAAATATTGTATATTTTCTGACATGAGATATTATGGTACACATTAATTATAAACTGAGGGGACTAAACAATACTTCAGACAAATTTGAGCAAAATGACTATGTATTATACATACCTGTTTCTATAATTTTACCTATGCCTTCAACTCTAATTCTTTTCTCCAACTAAGATGCCCTATGTCTAACTTGTAAGTACTATCAAGTTTAGAAAATTCAAACTAATCATCTGCAGTGATCTGCATCTTCTACTATTCAAACAGGTTACAAAGTAATCCCTTCTCTTTGAACACATCTTTCACCACCTCTTTCTGAAACTAGCACAATTGCTCTTTTCTTGAATTACAAATTTCTTAGTCACCGTACCAATTGATTGATAACACAAATTTATCTTTGCTACTTATCACTTTAACTTTAAAATCCAATTCATTTCTTAAAGTCTGTCCTTATATATTATTCACTTATTTAAGAAAGAATTATAAATAGGTTAGGTGCCACATATACAATTACTAAATATAGTTTTTTCAAGTACACACAAGTAGCTCACACACTACCACGCCTGTCACAGCAAGATGATCCTTCCCCCAAAGCTCTACATTGGCCCCAGGAGATTTTCCTTGTTTCTTCCTACATTCTGCAATGACTTCTCACATCCCCAGCACAGCTCTTGAAGATATCATCTTGCCCTTCAATATTTATTGAATCTCTACAATGTGCTTGGCAATATGCTATAAGTCGATTAGGTGCTGGAGGATACAGTGGCAAGCAAAACATAATTATTTTGCATTCAGGCCCCACCTCATCTGCTCCCACATATTGTCCTAACTTTCTCGGTGGCTTTCTAGTTCTTTTGGAACTCAGTGATCTTTCACTTTTTCACTCCCCTCTCACACCTCACAACTGACAGTAAACAAGGCCTGTTGATTTGGTATTTATGTCAGATGGTCCTTCCCAGCATCACCCTGAGATCCAGGCTAAAGGGGTCATTGCCCTGGGCCTCGCACTTTCGAGAACCCACTTTGGACCCTTGGTACGCCCTCATGAAGTGAAAAGTCTGCACAGCCCAGGGCCTGTTCTCCGACTCCTCTGTAATCTACCTCAGCAGACTCCCAGGACCCTGAATTCCTGTGCAGAGTCCTGGATTATCAACAGATGTAAGTATACCCACCACTAAGCCTGAAGAGTAGTCAAGAGATAGATGTAAGCTGTGGGACAAGGCTGCCTGGGGGGTGAGCATGTGGACATGCTATGGCAAAGAGCCTAGAATATGGGGCAAGGGAGGTAGGCGGCAGGACAGGGACCAGGTGACAGAAGGCCATTCACCTTTCGCCACTCACTGTGTTCTACAACAGAGCTGAAAAATCTGAAAACTTTAAATGGTCATTCATAACATTATAAAGCTGTACTTGTCAAATTAGGAACAGCATTTTTTTTTTAAAGATTTTATTATTTCCAGAGAGAGGGGAAGGGAGAGAGGGAGAGAGCCATCAATGTGTGGTTGCCTTTCACCTGCCTCCAGCTACAGACCTGGCTGGAAACCAGGCTTGCAACCTGGTTATGTGCCCTGGCTGGGGAATCGAATCAGTGACCTTTGGGTTCATAGGCCGGCACCTCATGGAAGAGTATATTGTAACAGTTGATTTGCAACATTTAAGAGTGTAGAAATATAATGAGTTTCCACTTGTATCCTTTACATTAATAGTGTTAAGGATGGGCCTGGTTCCACATTCTCTTTCCACTGAAGATTCTCCACCTCCAATCTTCATTATAACCTACCAAATAATGACGTCATTGTAGCAGCAGCTTTAGTAATAGCATTGATAATACCTCTCACTGAAGGTCCTAGCACAGTTATTAAATATCTAACCTATACTAAGGTACTTCATATCCTTTTTGTTATTTACAATCCCACTGTCTACTTATCTACATCTTACCTATAAATGGAGTTGTGAAACAAGAATTCTAACCATGGTCCTTCTGAATTAAAAGGTCAGGTTCTTCACTCTATACTTCCTTTCGGATGACTTAGAGTTTCACCTGGCATTAGACCCACTCCCTGCTAGTCTTCACAGATCTTCCAGATTAATCTCCTAGAAGCATCACTTTCATCTTCACACTTGATCCATTTTAAAAATATACACTGTGTAATTATGCTCTATCCAGTTAAATTGTAAATCCTTAGCCTGATTTTCTTTCCACTCCATCTGCTTCCTTATTTCTCAACAAACTCTTCAAACTTTTCACACCAAAATCTACCTCCAGCATGTGCTTAACCCCTTCCTCTTAGCCAACACACACCTCTCACACTAGCTTCAAGATCCATCCCATGCAATACCTCCTCCCTGAAGACTTATAACTATTTAAGCCCAGAACATTTCTCTCCCACTTTTCTATATCCCTGTAACAGTGGCAGTTTCTAATCACTCAGCAGGTAATTGAGCTATGTACTTAGCATGACAAGAACCACAAAGAATATGGCTTACTTTTTGACTCCAAATTAACTTTATGGATTTAAGTTGGTTAGAATGCAGTAAAAGAGAAACTGGTAAAGTGGCTCTAAAGACAACAGCACCTGACTGATGATCTGTCTCCCCTCAATTATATATTAGCATAGACTTGGCTGTTAAATTTGCATAGTAAACTAATTAGCAGCAGGTATTTCATAATAAGCAGACCCCTTGCCCTGGAACACATTGAGATCTTAATTTTGAGAGCCCCAAAGTACAGCCAGCTCTCCCCTCCGCCCCCTACCAAAAAGCTAGGTACGGAGTTTCTGCTCATTACTATGGTGTAAATAGACCCAATGTGACTGGTTTCAAGCTAGCATGTCACAACTAAATGCAGAGTTAAGAAGAAATGAGCAACATTAGCTTTCTTGAGTTGGTAAAAACCAGTTATAGTATACCACTAGTTATGTCTATCCCATATTAATCATCAGAAAATAAAATGAAATGGAATAACTATTAATTTTTTAATGATAGTAATAAAACCAATACATATTAACATGATCATGTTTTTATGAAATACATCTAAATTTTTTAAAACAAAAAGGATATGAGAAGAGTGACACTATTTTACATTTTTATAAACTTCTCCAGTATCTTGCTTAAAAGAAGGTGATTAGCTTCTCACATCTATTTCTGCACTCAATCTCCTGTTTTGACTGACGTTTATGAAGAATAGGCAACTTCAGAGGTATTCAACTGAAAAAGGTGGAACTGTCTGGAGCTGGTAACCTCAAAATTTCTATAAAAAAAAAACTTTTATGTGAAAAGATCTTACCATCAGTGATGGTTTGGAGTAGTTCAGTAGTTTTAGTTATTCTTATTTAGCAATTACCTCAATATGAAGAATTCCAAATTTTGACTGCACTGAAAAGGTTATTTCATATATATGTGTATTTACATACATATGTGTAAAAGCATATGTATATACATGTTGCATTTCCCAAATTCAACAACTCAAAGTGCTAAGAATAGCAAGGATAAAAAGATTTATATAAAATAAAAACCTCAGCCCAGGCTGGTGGCACAGTGAATAAGGTGCTAGTCTGCGAACCCAAAGGTCACTGGTTCGATTTCCCAGCCAGGGCACAGAACCAGGTTGCAAGCCAGGTCTCCAGCCAGGTCTCCAGCCAGGTCCGTGGCTGGAGGCAGGTGAAAGGCAACCATACATTGATGTCTCTCTCCCTCCCTGCCTCTCTTCCTTCCCCTCTCTCTGGAAAAATTCAGTAATAACACATTTAATGTTTTCATAAACTAAATAATTTAAAATAATCACATAGCCCTGGCTGGTGTGGCTCAGTGGACTGGTGCTGGTTTGCGAAACCCAAAGGTCACTAGTTCAATTCCCAGTCAGGGCACATAACCAGGTAGCAGGCCAGGTCTCCAGCCAGGTCCGTAGCTGGAGGCAGGTGAAAGGCAACCATACACTGATGTCTCTCTCCCTTCCCCTCGCTTTAAATAATAATAATAAAATTTTTAAATAAAATGAAAACTTCATTTTTAGAAGAAAAAGTTCTACACAGAGAATACTTATGAAACTAATGTTAATCTTCACTGAACTATAGGTAATATTCAATTAGGTTTAAAAGGTACAATTATGTTCTACATTTTTACTAGTAGATCGCTGCACCATATGTACAAGATGATAAGTCTAAGTTATATATTCACTGATATCAGATCAGAATTATATTGTAACTTTGATATTTAAAAATGCCCAATTTAATATTTTTGGCAATATTTAATTCATCAAAATGATATTGAACAGTTTAACAATATAAGCACATAAGTCTTACTCAAAGAAAAAAATTATTTTAAAACTGGCAAAACTACTGCTATTATTAGAAAATAATATTAGAAAAACTGTATCTGTATAACATTAGGTGCTAATTTCCCTTGGTTCTAAGTATCACTGCAGCTTGGTATTCTTTGTTAAAATATTATGGCAACATTAAGCATGTTCTTCTATATCCCCTCCTTTTTTAAGCTCGGGCTGGCATTACCTTCTTCAAGGACTGAAATAGGATAGCCACTGCCTAAACCAGTTTAATCCCACTAACTACTTCAAAATGTTATATTTCAAACCATTTCTTTTGCAAATACCTTTTCATTAAATTAAATGCCTCTATGGCCCCTTTAGCAACAACAGAATATGAGTAATTAAAATTAATCTATGGCACTATGTTGAACATTAAAGGAGTATGACAAAAAGTACCAATGGGAATCAGATTTTCTTATGACTCCACTGTTGGCCTTACTTGTCTGCTGAAGCTACTGCTATTCATCTTCAGTTCTTTCTTGTCAACAATTTAAAGTACTAACACAAGACAGTTTACTCCTGCTTTTAGTTTTTAGAAAGAAAAATTTGGAGAGGCTAAATGTTGAAATAAAATATGGCTCAATGTACATATTTACTAAAATAAATAAATTTGCCATGTTCTTTAAACTCTATCCTTTGTATAGAGTAGTATTTCATCTTAGTGCATATTTTTCCTATTGATTATTGCTCTTACAACCTTTTTTTAAAATTCTGCCCCATGATTTGAACATGTGAAGAAGGATCACTTGATAAAAGTTTACTCAAAAGAATTCCTACATTGACCAAAACTGACAATGGTGTAAAATATATAGTGCTTAATATCCTTTGAAAACAATTTTGATTATATCCAGTGCCACTTTCAGCTGCCACCCTGTCCTGCAAAACCACCTCACATCCTACACCTTAAGGAGTAAACTAGGAAGAAGATAATGGCAATACTAGCTACTAGTTTGAGTGCTGAATCTATACTGCTGTACTCTTTTATCTTTCACATTTTCATTTTATAACCCAACTGTTTATTACCCAACTAGGTAATACCCCATATTTACAGAAAACATGAGGCCAAAGTAGTTAAGGAATTAGACATAATTAGCTGTCATGACAAAGGCAGGATTTTAACTCAGATCTATTTTTATTCAAAAGCCTAGGACTCACACCTTCTAATAATTTTGCAAGGTGACATACGTCATGCAATCAGATATTTTTTTTAAGCTAAAGACCTAAGTAGTCATGGATATTTGTGTATGTGAAATTAGCATGAGTGTGCCACATAGCACAGTTTGGGTTTTTGTGGAAATTTCACACTACCATACAAATACCAGACTTCTGTTAATTGTGTTAACAGTCTTGAAAAAAATACGTATTCAAGATTAGCTGAGGGAAGTAATCTTTCCACAAATCTGAACTGCAAATGCATATCCATGCCTCATTATATAGAATATAAAACAAGGTCATGAAATGTTACATTGTGTAGCAGGTCAAGCTACTTAACTGCTAAACTACAATTCGGGATTATTGATAGGCAGCACTGTTCCCTAAATGCTATATACAGTCACTATGTAAAATAGCCACCACAATCTTGAGAAAGAAGAACAAGGTAGGAGGAATTACAATACCGGACTTCAAACAATACTACAAGGCTACTGTCATCAAAACAGCCTGGTACTGGCATAAGAACAGATATATAGATCAATGGAACAAAATAGAGAGCCCAGAAATTACCCAGGACTCTATGGTCAACTAATATTTGACAAAGGGGGAAGGAACATCCAATGGAGAAAAAACAGTCTCTTCAACAAATGGTGTTGGGAGAACTGGACAGCAACATGCAAAAAGATAAAACTAGACCACCAACTTATACCATACACCAAAATAAACTCAAGATGGATAAAGGATTTAAACATAAGCAGTGCCACCATAAAGGTCCTGGACAAAAATATAGGCAGTAAACTATTTGGATATCCTACGCAAAAATATGTTTACTGATACTTCACCAAGGGCAAAGGAAATCAAAGAACGAATCAACAAATGGGACTCTATCAAATTGAAAAGTTTCTGTTCAGCTAAAGAAAATATCAGCAAAATTCAAAGGGAACCAACTGTATGGGAAAACATAATTGCCAATGAGACCTCAGACAAGGGTCTGATCTCCAAAATATATAAAGAACTAATGTGACTCAACACCAGGGAGACAGACAGCCCAATTGAAAAATGGGCAAAGGTCCTGAACAGACAACTCACTGAGGAAGATACAAAGAGCCCAGAGGCATAGGAAAGAATGCTCAACATCACTAGTCATTAGAGAGATGCAAATTAAAACCACAATAAGATACCAGTTCACACCTGTCAGAATGGCAATCATCAGCAAATCAACAAACAAGTGTTGGCGAGGATGCGGGGCAAAGGGAACCCTCATACACTGTTGGTGGGAATGCAGGCTGGTGCAGCCACTGTGGAAAACAGTATGGGGGTTCCTTAAAAATCTAAAAATGGAACTGCCTTTTGATCCAGCGATGATTCCACTACTTGGACTATACCCAAAGAATCCTGAAACACCAATTCATAAGAACCTACGTACACCTATGTTCATAGCGGCACTATTTACAACAGCCAAGTGCTGGAAACAGCCTAAGTGCCCATCAGGGGATGATTGGATCAAAAAACTTTGGTACATTTACACAATGGAATTCTATATAGCAGAAAGAAAAAAGGAACTTGTACCCTTTGCAACAACATTGATGGAACTGGAGAGTATTATGCTTAGAGAAATAAGCCAGTCAATGAAGGATAAACATCATATGATCTCACCCATTACGGGACAATAATGAGCAAAACTAACAACAAGCAAAACAGAACCAAATATATGAATACAATGAATAGGCCTTCAGTGGTCAGGGGGAAAGGGGATGGGGGAAGAGGGGAGGCAGAGGCAAGAAAGAGGAGCAGCTTAGACAAGAACCATGGACAACAGGTGGGACTGACTTTGGGGGGAATGGGTGGGTGGGGAGGGGGAC
>PVIW01011439.1:0-22684 GCA_004026585.1 Noctilio leporinus | reverse complement strand
AAAAAAAAAAAATGATACACTAGATCAAATTTATTTCATTGATATCTTCAGAGCATTTCACCCCAAAACAGCAGAATATACATACTTTTCAAGTGCACATGGAACATTTTCTAGGATAAGCCACATGTTAAGGCACAAAGCAAGTCTCAATAAATTTAAGAAGATAGAAATTATATCAAGCATCTTCTCTAACCATAATGCCATGAAGCTAGAAATCAATCACAAGAACACTGAAAACACACACAAAGACATGGAAGCTAAATAACATGTTATTAAACAATGAATGGGTCAACAATGAGATCAAGGAAGAAATCAAAAGATACCTTGAAACAAATGAAAATGAGGACACAACGATCCAAAGAAAATCTGTAGGACACTGGTAAAGCAATCCTAGGATGGAAATTCATAGCATTATAGGCCTTTTGAAAGAAGGAAGGAAGGAAGGAAGGAAGGAAGGAAGGAAGGAAGGAAGGAAAGAAAGAAAGAAAGAAAGGAAGAAAGAAAGAAAGAAAGAAAGAAAGAAAGAAAGAAAGAAAGAAAGAAAGAAAGAAAGAAAGAAAGAAAGAAAGGAAGGAAGGAAGGAAGGAAGGAAGGAAGGAAGGAAGGAAGGAAGGAAGGAAGGAAGGAAGAAAAGGAAAGGAAGGAAGGAAGGAAGGAAGAAACTGAAATAAACAATCTACGACTTTACACCTAAAGGATCTTGAAAAAAACAACAAAGCCTGAAGTAAGAAGTAGAAAGGAAGCAATAAAGATCAGAATAGAAATAAACAAAATAGTCTAAAAGACTGATCTCCATTGGTCAATGAATCTAAGAGCTGGTTCTTTGAAAAAATAAACAAGATTGACAAACCTTTAACCAGACTTAACAAGAAAAAAAGAGGGAGGACCCAAATAAGTAAAGTTGGAAATGAACGAGGATAAATAACAACTGACACCAAATACAAAAGATTGTAAGAAATTATTATGAGCAACTATATGCCCATAAACTGGACAATCTAGATGCAATGGATAAATTCCTAGAAACATGAAATCTTCCAAAACTAAATCAGGAAGAATCAAAAAACCTGAATAGACAGATTACACTTAGTGAAACTGAGGCAGTAATCAAAAAACTCCCAACAAACAAGAGCCCTGGACCAGGTGGCTTCACAGGTAAATTTTACCAAACATTCTGAAAAGAACTAACCTCTCCCCTTCTCAAACTATTTCATAAAAGTCAAGATGAAGAAAGTCTCTTAAACTTATTTTATGAGGACAACATTATCCTAATTCCAAACCAAATAGATGTTACAAATAAAAAAATTATAGGCCAATATCCCAGATGAACATAGATGCTAAACTCCTCAATAAAATATTAGCAAACCAAATACAGCAATGCCTTAAAAAAAAAATTATACACCATGATCAAGTGGAATTTATTCTGGAAATGCAAGGTTGATACAACACTCACAAATCAATAAATGTGATTCATCACATAAACAAAATAAAGGATAAAAACTATATGATCATATCAATAGATACAGAAAAAGCATTTAATAAAATCCTGCACTCATTTACAATAAAAAATAAAAATAAAAATAAAAAATAAAAAACAGAAAGCCTCTCACATAGCTGGAGGCAGGTGAAAGGCAACAATACATTGATGTTTCACTTCCTCTCTGCTTCTCTCCCTTCCCCTCTCTCTAAAAATAATAAATAAAATATTTTTTAAAAATTAAAAAAAAAACTCTTAGGAAAGTAAGGCTAGGGAAAACATGCCAAAAAAAAAAAAAAAAAACCTGTATATGACAAACCCACTTCCAGAATCATATTCAATGGGCAAAAACCACAAGTATTCCCCTTAAGATTGGGAATAAGACAGGGATGTCCATTTTCAATTCTCAAATTCAACACAACACTAGAAGTCCTAGCCACTGCAACAAGGCAAGAAGATAAAATAAAAGGCATCCAAACTGGAAAAGAAGAAGTAAAAGTCTCTATTCACGCATGACGTGATACTGTACTACATAGATAACCCCTAAGATCCCACCAAGAAACTACTAGAACTGATAAATGAATTCAGAAAAGTAACAGGATATAAAACTAATAACCAGAAATCAGTTGCATTTTAATATGTCAATAATAAACTAACAGAAAGAGAAATTTAAAAACTATTCCATTCACAATTGCTACAAAAAGAATAAAATATATAGGAATAAACCTAACAAAGGATGTAAAAGATATGTACACAGAAAATTATAAGACACTGAAGAAAGAAATTAAAGACAATACAAATAAGTGGAAGCATATTTTATATTCATGAATAGGAAGACATCATTAAAATGTCCATACTACCCAAAGTAATCTGTAGAGTCAACACAACTCCTATCAGTATTCCAATGATGTATTTCACAGAACTGGAATATTTTTAAAATGTATTTGGAACCACAAAATGTTCCACATAGCAACAGTGATCCTGATAAAGAACAAAGTTGGAAGAATCACGATACCTAACATAAAACTACACCATAAAGACCATAGTAATCAAAACAGCATCATACTGGCATAATAACAGACACATTGATTAATGGAACAGAATAGAAAACCCAGAAATAAACCCACATCTTTACAGTCAACTAATATTCAACAGAGGAAACAAGCACATACAATGAGCTAAAGATAGTTTATTCAATAAATGGTATTTAGAAAATTGGACAGGTATGTACAGAAAAATGAAACTAGACCACCTTTTTATACCACACACAAGAATAAATTCAAAATAAATCAAAGACTTGAATTTTAGAATCTGAAACCATAAAAATTGCAGAAGAACACATAGGCAGCAATATCTCAGACACTGCTCATAGCAATATTTTATCAAAAATATCTCCCCAGGCAAGGAAAACAAAAGAAAACTAAACAAATGGGGCTACATCAAACTAAAAAGATTTTGCACAGCAAAGGAAATCATCAACAAAATAAAAAGAAGACCACAGAATGAAAGAGCATGTTCGCCAATACATCTGATAAGGGGTTAATATCCAAAATACATAAAGAACTTCCAAAACTCAACTCCAAAAAGACAACCCAATTAAAAAATGAGCAAAGGGCCTGAACAGACACTTCTCCAAAGGAAATATACAGATATCTCCTTTCAATAAATATATGAGAAGATGTTCAACATCACTAATCATCAGAGAAATGAAAATTAAAACCACAGTGAGATATCATCTCACACCTGTCAGGATGGCCATCATTAACAAATCAACAGACAACAAGCGCTGGTGAGGATGTGGAGAAAGGGCAACCCTTTTGCACTGTTGGTGGGAATGCAGGTTGGCTTAGCCACTGTGGAAAGCAGGATGGAGATACCTCCAAAAATTGAAAAATGGAACTGTCTTTTGATCCAGCAATCCCACTTCTGGGACTATATCTGAAGGAACCCAAAACACTAATTTGAAAGAACATAAGCACTCCTATGTTCATTGCAGCATTATTTACAATAGCCAAGATATGGAAGCAGACTGAGTGTCCATCAGTAGATGAGTAGATAAAACAAGTTGACACATTTACATAGTGGGATACTAATGTGCTGTAAAAAAAAAAAAAAATTTTTTTTACCCTTTGCAACAGTGTGGATGGACCTGTAGAACACTATGCTAAGTGAAATAAATAAGTCAGAGAAGACAGATACCATATGATTTCATGCATATGTGGAACCTAATGAGCAAACTGAATTAACAAGCAAAAAGAGACAGACTCATAGATAGAGAGCATGATGACAGCTAGTGGGCGGGGGAGGGGGTAGAGGTGGAGGAATTGAGCTAAAAGGAAAAAGGACTCATAGATGTGGACAACAGTGTGGTGGCTGCTAGGGAGAGGAGGTATAAAGGGACTAAATAGTAATGGAAGATATATAATAAAGAGTAAATTTTAAAATAAATAAAACTCTAAGAAGAAGGCATAGGAAAAAACTCATGATCTTGGGTTAGGCAGTGGTTTCTAGGCAGGATAACAAATGTGCAAATAACTAAAGAAAAAACAGATACATTGTCTTTCATCAAAATTAAAAGGGTTTGTGCCACAAACAGTACTATTAAAATAAAAAAGTGACTCTGAGATGGGAGAAAGTTTTTCCAAATTGCATCTGATAAGGGACTTGTATTCAGACTATACGAAGAACTCTTACACCTCAGTAATAAAGAAACAGATATCCCAAATTTTAAAAATGGACAAAGAATCTGAATATGCATTTCTTAAAGAAGCCATACAGAGGGCAAATAAGCATATAAATAGATGTTCAATATCATTAGTTATCAAGGAACTACAAATCAAAATTGCAGGCAGGCTATTGGAGTTGGCACACACGAGGGACAGGACAAAGCTACTACCTTGGACAACCTTTAGATTGTACCTGAATTTGTACCCTCTTCCCCTTTGCTTGGCATCCTTCACTGTGGGCTTAACACTCCTCCAGGACCCCGATGAGCATAGAACTCCCCCATCATAGCAGCTCTCAGACCAAAGCTGCAGAATTCTCCAGCAGCTTCTCAACATCTCTAGTTTACTTAGTTTTCTCCCCACCCCTAAGTCCCCACCCAATGTAATAGTGGGGACTTAAGAATGGGGAGAAAACTCTCATTTGAAAGGAAATTTAGGAGATAGGAAAGGCAACTGTGAGTTCAGTCTGGCATCTTAAATAAGAATGCCTGAAACTTTTCAAGGAATAAATAAATTTACTACTATACAGAAATGAAAAAGAAAATAAGAGCTCTGATATCAAAATCTAGGGCAGGAACACCAGTCAAGATGGAAGCATAGGTAAAGGTGCTTTGCCTCCTTGCACAACCACGGAAAGAACTAAAACCTCAAAACGAGTAACACCCAGAACTGTCAGAAAATTAGGCTGTATGAAAGTCTGACAACCAAGGTTTTAAAGAAACCACATTCATCCAGGCAGGTAAGAGGGATGGAGATGCGAAGATGAGTGGAGAGGAACAGACATGGTGTGGTGTGCAGAAGCAGGGGCAGCAAGCTGGGTGGTCCCACATTCACACATGGTGGATAAAAATCAGGAGCGGATACCTTGGGAGCAAGTGATCCCAGCCCCAGGCCAGACCAGAGTGCAGGGTTCTAGCACCAGGAAGATAAATCTCCATAATTTCTGGCTGTAAAAGCCAGCGGGGTTGGGACAGCAGAATAAACTGTATGATTCTCAGAAGACTCCACTTAAAGGGCCCACACAGCCTTAAAACATATATAGACACACCCCCTCTGGGATTCAGCACCACAGCAATAGCTGAAAGGGTGCCAGTCACACTGGGCAAGTGCTGGGCAAACCTCCGGAAGGAGCATTGTCCCCTCTTCAAGCCCTTCCCCCAACACAGAGCCACAAAACAATGAAGAGGGCGGACCCCCTGACAATTATCTATGGCTCCAACTCACACAATTTGCAGGCACCTTTTCTAGAACAGTCCACACTACTAACACAGGGAGTCAAAACAGCTCTCCCTAATACACAGAAACAGCACGGGAAGGCTGCCAAATTGAAGAGACGAAGAAATATAGCCCAAATGAAAGAACACAACAAAACCCCCAACAAAGAAGTAAACAAAATGGAGATAATCAACCTATCAGATGCAGAGTTCAAAACACTGGCTATCAGAGTGCTCAAAAGCAGCAAGAGAAAAGATGAGTTAGCTACAAAGGAGTTCCCAAAATACTGTCAGCTGATTTCTCAAAAGAAACTTTGTAGGCAAGAAGGGGCTAGCAAGAAGTATTCAAAGTGATGAAAAGCAAGGACCTACAACCAAGATTACTCTATCCAGCAAACTATCCTTCAGAATGGAAGGGCACATAAAGTGTTTCCCCAACAAGATAAAGCTAAAGGAGTTCATCATCACCAAGACTGTATTACTGAAATGTAATGTTAAAGGGACTTATGTAAGAAAAAAGACCAAAATTATGAACATTAAAATAGCAATAAGTTCGCAACTATCATCAACTGAATCCTAAAAAAACAAACTAGCAAACAATTAGAACAGAAATGGAATCATTGATATGGTGATGATTTGGAAGGTTATTAGCTGGGAGGGAGAGGGTGGAGAATGAGGGAAAAGGTGCAGGAATTAAGAAGCATAATTGGTAGGTACAAAATAGTTAGGGGGGTGTTAAGAATAGTACAGGAAATGGAGAAGCCAAAGAACTTATATGCATGACCCATGGACATGAACTAAAGGGGAGAGGGTCCGATTGCTGGAGGGAAGGCGGGTCCTGGGCAGAGGGGAGCAAAGGGAGAAAATTGGGACAGCTGTAATAGCATAATCAATAAAATACGTTTCTTAAAATGTTGGTGTATCGGGGTAGAGCAGAATGAAGAAAAACTCTACCAAAACTTCATTGACAAATGTAGAATTAAAAATAATGGCCACCAGGAGTTTATCTTAACAATGCAATATTAAGATGTTGAGTATGGTGAATATTAAAGTGTCTAATATGAAAAGTCACCAACTAGGACCAATAAGGAAAATAATATCACAATTTCAACAAAGCCTCCTAAGATCTATACTGTTCAATGCTTATTCTTAATGAAACACATTAACTAAAACTAAAAGGTCTATTTGTTAGCATGATAAAGATTTTATATCTTGATTCAACAACCAGCAGTATAATTTATAGTATATAATGTTTTTCGCTGGGGTATTTCCATAAAATCAAGACTAATACAAATACACCAGCCAGCCCTGGTCATGTTGCTCAGTTGGTTGGAGTGTCATTCCGTACACCAAAGTGTTGTGGGTTCAGTTCCAACTCAGGGCCCACACCCAGGTTTCAGATTCAATCCCTGGTCAGGGTGCACATGGAAGGCAACTGATTCTTGTTTCTCTCGTGTATCGATATCTCTTTCTCTCTCTCTCTCCCTATCACTCTTTTCTGTCTCTCTTCCTCCTCCATCTCTCTCTCTCTCTCTCTAAAATCATAAACATATCCTCAGGTGAGGATTAAAAGCAAAAAATAAAAAATATGCCAGTCAGCATGATTACAATTTTACAAGGCTGTAGAAGTTCTGATACAAAAAGATTTAAAACAGTCACAAATGAGTAAACATTAGCACATATTATCAAATGCCTAAGAAATCCAAATGTATTGAAATCAAACTCTGAAAATTAACAAGATAATTCAATAAAGAAGAATTTTTTTAATTAATGCTTTCCATTTAGAAAAAATAGAAAGGGGGGGGGTCCATTTAAAACAACAAGAAAATATCTAAAATAAACAAGATATTTCTTACATATTTTAATAGCATTATGAATGAGTATCTTTTTTATGTAGAATTGCCTTTAAGCTTTTATTTTGACTAAAGAGTGTTGTACACACTTTAAAAAAGTAAAATAGTTCTGTAAGACCTTCCCCTCCTCCCACACCCAATTCCCTGGCTACTTCTTGGCTTTTTGGTTTCTGGCATTTTTATGGACTTCTCATTATGGGAAATGAGGGTTTGCTGTCTTTTAGTGCCCTTTTTTCACCACTCCTATAAGACAGCTCCATCCTCCATGTTCACAATATGCTAAATATCATGCTGTTTACACAGGTATTCCCTGGCTGTATTATGAATCCTATTCCTATTAGACGCAACTCCTATTTCCCCTGGAGTTAACACAGTTCTTGGGTTTTTGATTGCACATTAAAAAAATTAATAGACTTTATTTCTTGGAAAAATGTTAGGGTCGTAGAAAAATTGAGTGGAAAGTACACCTAGTTCTCATGTACTCCCTCTCTGCCTACGCACACAGTTTCCCATATTTTAACATCTTGTGTTACTGTGTTTTATTTGTTATAATCAATGAGCCAATATTGATACTTAAGTCCTAACTACACCCTGCGGCTTACATTAGAGTTTATTCTTTGTGTTGTACATTCAACGTATGATATATACAAGTGTATAACAATACGTACCCACCATGCCAGTACCATTTGGAATACCTTCACTGCCCTGAAAATTCGTTGTGCGCCCTACCGATTCATTCCTCCTCCCTTGGTCCTTCCCCCAGAAACCCTGGCAACCAGTGATCTTTCTACTGCCTCATTGCACTTTGCCATATACTTAGCTTTAATTCAAAACTAAATGCTCTTTCCCTGGCCTACAACTCCTCTCCTCATATTACCATGCAACAGGTATTGGTCAATTTCACATTCTTGAAAGACTCTCTCTGGGTATTGCCTGACCTGCTCCCCTAGGGACCTGCTGCCCGCCACCCCCCCAGCCCTGGCGACAGGCACCAGTGTTGGGTTCCTTGTTTCCTGGGTCCCAGATTTTCTTATTTCTTGGCTTTCTCCCTCATTTTCATTTCTTTTTATTTTAAATTACATTTATTGGGGTGATATTGGTTAGTAAAATTATTTGGGTTTTAAATGTATAACTATGATACATCATCTGTATATTGCATTATGTGCCTATCACCCAAAGTCAAATGTTCCATCACCATATATTTTACCCCCTTTACCCCCTACTATCCCCACCCATTCCCTCTGGTAACCACCATACTATTGTCTATGAGTTTTTACTTGTTTTTCCTATTTGTTAATTTTTTGCTTTTAGGTTTTTTATCCTCATCACAGAATATGTTCTCATTGATTCTAGAGAGAGAAAGAGACAGAGATACATCGATATGAAAGAAAAACATCAATTGGTTCCCTCCCATACATGCCCTAAACAGGGATCGAACCTGCAACCTAGGTATGTGCCCTGACTGGGAATGGAACCTGGTGCATGGAATGACACTCTAACCAACCTACCCAGAGTTGTTTGCATTCATTGTGACATCCCACAACTGAGTGACTCATAGGATTCTTTTCTTTAAGATTTTATTTATTTTTAGAGAGAGGGGGAGGGAGGGAGAAAGACAGGAAGAGGAGCATCTATGTCAGAGAGATACATCAGTCACCTGCTGATCTGTTGTCTCTTGCACACACTCTGACTGAGACCGAACCCAAAGCTCAGGCATGTGTGCTGACCAGGAATCAAACGGCGACCTTTTGCTTTGTGGACATCCAATCAACTGAGCCACACCCAACAGGGCACGTCATATGATTTTTAAGTTTTTCTGTCTGATTTACTTTGTTGGAGTGCATTCTCTGGCAGCACTATGGAAGAAGATACATGGGCAGAGGGATTGTATTTTGAGAACCTTGTACGTCTGAAAATATCTTTACTTTCCCTTCTCTTTAATTGGTTCCTGGTGAAAAGCATGATTGCTGTTTTATAGTGTGTGGAAGTTCTGACTGGTGCCAAAAGACTTGACACGAACTCAAAAGTTACAATAATGGCAAATAAAATAAATAGCTGCACATATTATATATCTTAAAAGTACGATACTTCAAAAACAAATGTTGCTATGAAATTTGATGTTGGGAGCTTTTATACACTGAATTATGTTTCCCTGAAACTCATATGGTGAAGCCCAAACCGCACCCCCACCACACCCCACATCACCAACCCCCACCATTCCAATACAATGTCACTGTATTGGAGAGAGGGCCTTTAAGGAAGTAATTAGGATTGGGTGAAGTCATATAATGGTGGGACCCTAATCTGACAGGACCAGTGTCCTTATAAGAAAAGGGAGAAACTCTGGATATCATCTCTCTTTGCGTGTTCATGACAAAGGCCATGTGAGGACACAGCAAGCATCTGCTGACAGCCGAATAAATGAACGTCCATGGTGTGGCTCAATTTTCATTTGTATCTTCCGTTCTAGGAAAAAAAAAGTTCTGGAGCTGTTTTTCATTCTGTGCACCCTTCTTTTTCTCTCTGCTCTATCTCTAGAACTCCCAGATTTGGATGTTAAATTTTTTGAGTTGTGCCTCAAATGTTTTATCTTTTCTCTCCTCCTTCCATCTCCTTTTGCTCTGATTCATAGGATATTTTTAAAATTTCATCTTCCAAATATTCTACGTTGAATTTGTCATGTCTTCTTATTTTTAATTTCAAGGCTTTCCTTTTTGTTCTAGGTGGTGTGGGGTATGTGTGGTATGTGTGGTGTGTGTGTGTGTGTGTGTGTGTGTACGAGCACACGTGTGTGTGCAGCATCCTGTTCCAGTCTTGCTTAATGATCATATTAAGCTTTCTTACTTCTCTAAGATTATTCATTGTGCTTTTTAAAGTTTTCTTATTCCTGATTGTCTCTATTCCCTCTTAGATACTTGCTGTTTTTTTTGGGTTATACATTTTCACATTAGACCATTTCTGTAGCCATCTGAAATCCCTTAGTGTTCTACTCATGCTTAGGAATTGAGAACTAAGGAACTGGCTGGAACCTGTGAACCCTCCAACTACAGCCTAGCATAGAAGGTGGTCTGATTGCTCCATTACTGTGGAGATAACTTTGTGTCAAGATCTTTAACTCTTTTCCCTGGGCTGGTCAGGATCACCTGCAAAAAGCTGTCTGCCATATTGGGACATAACTAAGGAAGGAGGGCTGGGAGTGAGTCCCTGAATTCAGAATATAAATGTTCATTTTGTTTCAGTACAGTTCACCTGCCTTCAGTTGGGCCCGTGTCCCCCACCCACCACAATCCACACCTGCTTCCTAGATAATAAACCTCTTGGGCTACCAGGATGGAAGGAGAAATGCAGCTGCACAGCCAGATAAGGAGCTGAGGGTACAATTGCTTTTCCTTCTTTCTTTTTTCACTTTCTACTTGGAAATATTTTTAGACTGCTACAGAAGTTGCTAAATAGTGTCTAGGGTTCTTGTGTATGCTTCATTCACCTTCCCCGATGTTAATGTCTTACATAATTGTAGTCCAATGATCAAAAGCAGAACATAGACATTGATGCAATACTATCAGCTATAACTTATAGACCTCATTTGGATTTTACCAGTTTTATATGCACTCAGGTGGGTTTCTTTTTCTTTTCTTTTCATGCTTAGTTCTATGAATTTTATAATATGTATGTATTTGCATGACCACCATGATACAGACAAGTTCCATTACCTCACAAAACTCCCTCATACTATCCCTCTAAGATCACACCTACTCCAGGACAGTGGCAAACACCAGTCTGTTCTCCAACATCATAATTTTGTCATTTTACAATATTACATGATGGAATCACATAGCATATAACCTTTCCAGTTTGACTTTTCACTCCATGTAATTTCCTTGAAATCTTCCCAGTCTGTTGGGTGCTTCAAGAGCTCCCCCATACTGTAGCTGAGCATTCCCTCACACAGATGTACCGAATTCACTTACACATTCATCTATCAAAGGACATTGGAGTTGCATACAGGTTTGGACAATTACCAAGGAAGCTTCTATAAATATTTGCATACAGTTTCATGTGTGAAATTTCTCTTGGGAGTGAATCACTGAGTCATATAGTAGATAGATATTTAACATTGCAAGCCATACTATCAACTATGCCATTTTGCGTTCCCACCAAGCAGTATAGAAGAGTTCCAGTTCCTCCAACACTTGATCCTCACCATAGCTTGATTTTGGCAGTATATTTCATTTTAGCTATTTCTAATAGATGTGCAGCAGTATTTCATCAAGGCTTTAATTTGCTTTTCCCCAATGGCTAATGATATTTAATGTTTTTCCTATGCTTATTATTTACCCTTGTATCCTCTTTGGTGAACTATCTCTTCTAGTATCTTGCCCATTTTTAAATTGGATTGTTTCCTTACTCTTGAGTTTAGAGAGTTCTTTATTTATTCAAAGTACATTTTTCTAATCTGCAGCTCTCTTTCCATTCTTTTTTTCTTTTTTAAAAAGATTTTATTCCTTATTTTCAGAGAGAAGTGCAGGGAGGAAGGAAGAAAGGGAGAGAAGCATCAATGTATGGTTGCCTTTCACCTGACTCCGGCCAAGGACCTGGCTGGAGACCTGGCCTGCAACCTGGTTATGTGCTCTGGCTGGGGAATCAAACCAGTGACCTTTGGGTTTGCAGGCCAGCACCAATCCACTGAGCCACACCAGCCAGGGCTTCTCTTTCCATTCTTTTAACATTATATTCACAGAGCAAATTTTTTAAATTTTGATAAAGTCCAATTTATCATTGTTTATATTTTTTTAATTGTGCTTTCTGTGTAATGTTTAAGAAATTCAAATATCCTCAGGTTTCCAAGATTTTCTCCTATCTTTTCATTCAAAAGTTTAACTTTTTCTGTTTAGGTCTGTGATCAATTTCAAGGACATATTTGGTTTGCAAAGGGTATGAGGTTGAGGTTTGAGGTTGAGTTTGTTTTGTTTTGTTTTGTCTTGTTTTTTGGCCAATGGATGTCCGATTATTTCAACACCATTTGTTAAAAAGATGATCCTTTCTCCATGAATTGCTTTTACATCTTGTTAAAATTCAGCCAGCTGTATTTGTGTGGGTTTAGTCTATTGATATGTTTTCTATCCCTTTGACAATACCATATGGTCTTGATTATTGTAGCTCTCTAGTAATTCTTATAAATGGATAGTGTGAACCCTCAAATTTTGTATTTCATTTGTCAAAATTGTTTTAGCTTTCCTAGTTCTTTTTGGCTTTTCACCTAAGTTGCAGAGTCAACTTACTTTTAAAAGAAATTTCTCCTGGAGTTTTGATAGAAACTACAGTAATACTCATCTGGGGTTAGCCAGGCTGCAAAATTTAAGAGCAAAATCCTTCTGACTGCCAAGTCTGCTCGAGACTTCTGAAGCCCACTGTAAGTTTGGGGGTTTCCCAAGACTACTCACAGATTCAGTAAATAGCTAGGAAGAATCCTACCATTCATTCAAAACTATTGTGTTAAAAAAAAGCCCTGGCTAGCAGCACAGTGGATAAGGCACCAGCCTGTGAACCCAAAGGTCACTGGTTTGATTCCCAGCCAGGGCACATAACCAGGTTGCAAGCCAGGTCCATAGCTGGAGTCAGGTGACAGGCAACCATACGTTGATGTCTCTCTCCTTCTCTGACTTTCTCCTTTCCCCGTTCTCTAAAAATAATAAATAAAATATTAAAAAAAAAACACAACTATTGTGTTTATGGTCAAATTTACCACAAGGAAAAAGATGGAAATTAGAAGTAGCCAGCCCTGGCTAGTGGCACAGTGGATAAGGCACCAGCCTGAGAACACAAAGGTTACTGGTTAGGTCCCCTAGCCAGGGCACATAACCAGGTTGGAAGCCAGGTCTCCAGCCAGGTCTGTGGCTGGAGGCAGGTGAAAGGCAACCATACATTGATGTCTCTCTCCCTCTCTGCCTCTCTCCCTTCCCCTCTCTCTGAAAATAATAAATAAAATCGAAGAAAAAAAAAAAAAGCAGCAGCCAAAGGAAGAAATACGTAAAGTTGTCTGGGTTGGGTCAGTCCTCTCTACATGAATCCATGGATGGTGTTATGTCTTCTGAGCCACAATGTCTCATGATACACAGGAACAATTGCCAACCACAGAATCTACTCAAGCTCTGTGTCCAGAGATTTTATTGAGGTTTCATTATGTAGGCTTGACTAATTAATTCACTATCCAAGTGGTTAAACTCAATCTCCAGCCCCCATACTCTATTCCCTGAATATTGAGCTCATATTACACGGCCCAAAGATTCAACCATGAAGAAGCTCATTATCATAAACTATTGTGTTTGGCCTGAGGGGCTCACCATGAATAACAAAGACACTTGGGACCTATCAAAGGTTTGTAAGTGAGCCAGGGACAATGGCCAAACCTCTCTTTGGGTAAGGCCAAATTTCTTATTACATATATCTTTGATCAATCTGGGGAAAATTGACAACTTTACCACATTGTTTCTTCTAACCCATGAATATGGTATGTCACTCCATTTATTTAAGTCTACTTTGCTTTTTAAAATTTTATTTTTAAATTTCAACTGACACACAATATTATATTAGCCTCAGATGCACAACATAGTGATTTGGCATTTATAAAACTTAACAAGTGATCACCCAAATAAGCCTAGTACCCATCTGACACCATATATAGTTATTACAATATTATTGACTATATTCTCTGTGCTATATTTTACTTACCTGTGACTGTTTTTATAACTGACAATTTGTACATCTCCCTTTTTCAGCTATTCGCTCAAACCCCCCTTATCTAGCAACCTTCAAAATGTTCTCTATATCTATGAGTTAGTTTCTGTTCATTTATTTTTTTGTTTGTTTGTTTTTAGATTCTACATATAAGTGAAATCACATGGTATATGTCTTCTTTATCTGACTTATTTCACTTAGCCTAATACCCTTTAGGTCAATCCACACTGTCACATTTGGCAAAAGTAATAGTCCACTATATATTTGTACATCTTATTTATCCTTTCATCTATCAATAGACCCTATATTGCCTCTGTATCTAAATTAGGGCAATAAACATAGGGATGCATACATCTTTTTGAATTAGTGTTTTGGATTTCCTCAGATAAATAACTGGAAGTGGTATTGCTGGGTCAAGTGCTAGTTCTATTTTTAATTTTTTTAGGAACATCCATACTGTTTTCCATAGTGGCTACACCAACTTGCAATTCCACAAACGGTGCATGAGGGTCCCCTTTTCTCTTCATCCTTTCTTGAACTTGTTTTTTGAGTTATTGATGATAGTCATTCTGACAGCTGTGAGATAGTATCTCATTGTGGTTTTAATTTTCGTTTCCCTGAGCACTAGTAATGTTAAACATTTTTCAGGTATCTATTGGTCATCTATATGTCCTCTGTGGAAAAGGTCCAACCATTAACAATATGGTGATTACTAGAGGGAAGGGAGCAGGTGGAAGATGGTAAATGTGATAAATGGTGATGGAAGGAGACTTTGGATGGCAAGTTCAAAATGCAAGGTGCAGATGATGTATTAAAGAATTGTACACTTGAAACCTATGTAACTTTATTGACAAATGTAACCCCAATAAATTCAACATATAAAAACAAAAGGATGAATTCAAGTCTTCTGTCTACTTATTTAATGGGATTTTTTGGTATTAAGTTGCATGAGTCCCCTATATGTTTAAAATATTAACCCATTATTGGATGTATTGGTGTCATAAATCTTTTTCCATTCAGTAGGCTGTCTTTTTATTTGTTGATGGTTTCTTCTACCATGCAAACACTTTTTAGTTTGGTGTAGTCCTGTTGGTTTATTTTTCTATTGTTTCCTTTGCTCAAGGAGACATATCCAAAAAAATATTACTAAGAGCAATGATAAAGGATTTACTGCCAATGTTTTCTTTTAGGACTTTCATGGCTTCAAATACTACATTTAAGTATTTCGAGTTTATTCTTATAGATGGTGTAAGTAATCCCATTTCAGTCTTTTGCATATGTCTGTCCAGTTTTCCCAACACCATTTATTAAAGAGACTTATTTATCCCATTTTCTGTTCTTGCCTCCTTTGTCATAAATTAACCATATAGGTGAAGATTTAATTATGGGCTCTATTCTCTTCCATTGACCCATATGTCTGCTTTTATGCCAATACCATTCTGCTTTGATTACTATAGCCCTGTAGTATAGTTTGTAGCATAATACCTCCAACTTGTTCTTTTCTTCAAAGATTGCTTTGACTATTCTGGGTCATGGGGTGGAGGTGGGGAATCCCATACAAATTTTAGGATTATTGTTCTAGTTCTGTGAAGAATGCCATTGGTATTTTGATAGGGATTACACTGAATCTATATATTGCTTTGGATAGTACGGACATTTTAACAGTGTTCTTCCTATCCACAAGCACAATATATAAATATACTCAATTTATTGTACCTTATTCTTTTTGATGGAATTATTCTCCTAATTTTTCTTCTGATAGTTCATTATTGGTATTAAAAATGCAACTAATTTTTTAGGATTAATTTTGTATCCTGCTACTAATATTTTTAATTGTTTTGTTTTGTTTTTGTGGACCCTTCAGAGTTCCCTCTATATAGTATCATGGCCTCTGTAAATAATGACAGTTTTGTTTTTTTGCTTTCAATTTGGATGACTTTCATTTTCTTCCTTGTCTGAATCCTGTGACTAGGACTTCCAATATTATGTTAAGTAAAAGTGGGGAAAGTGGACATCTTCTCTGTTTCTGATCTTAAATAAAAAGCTTTTGGCTTTTCACCATTGAGTATAATATTAACTTTGAAGTGGTCATATATGGTTTTTATTGTGTTGGAATTTTTTCAAATACTTTTTCTGCATCTATTGACATAATTATATATAATTTTTACCCTGAATTTTGTTTATGTGGTTTACCATGTTAATTGATTGGCAAATATCAAATCAACCTTGCATTTCAGGAATAAAACCCACTTAATCATGGAATTGCCGACTTCAGTTGGCTAACATTTTGTTGAGGACTTTTGTATCTATGTTCATCAGGGATATTGGCCTATAATTTTTTTCATAATATCTTTGCTGGTTTTGGTATTGGGACAAAGCTGCTCTTTTAAAAATGGATTTGGGCCCTGGCTGGTGGCACAGTGGATAAGGTGCCAGCCTGTGAACTCAAAGGTCACTGGTTCAATTCCCCAGTCAGGGCACATAACCAGGTTGCAAGCCAGGTCTCCAACCAGGTCCTTCTTTGGCTGGAGGCAGGTGAAAGGCAACCATACATTGATGTCTCTCTCCCTCTCTGCCTCTCTTCCTACCCCTCTCTCTAAAAATAATAAATAAAATCTTTAAAAAAATAAAATGAATAAAAATAAATAAGAGAGCCTCCTGCCCTCTTTAGTTTGGATACTTTAAGAAGGGTAAGTATTAGCTCTTCCTTGACTGTTTGATAAAATCACCTGTGAAGCAGCATGATCTACAACTTTTGTTTATTAGGAATTTTTTGATTACTGACTTGATTTCATTAGCAGTTATTTGTCTTTTCATACTTTCCCACTCTTCCTGATTCAGCTTTGGAAGATTGTATATTTCTAGAAATTTATTTATTTCTTCCAGGTTGTCCAATTTCTTGCTTATAATTCTTCATAGTATTTCTTATAATCCTTTGTATTTCTGTGATGTTGGTTGTCATGTGTCCGCTTCCATTTCTGATTTGATTTATTTGGGCCCTATCACTTTTTTTCTTGATTAGCCTGGATAAAGGTTTATCAATTTATGTCTTTAAAGAAATGTATTTATTTTTTTTAAAGAACCAGCTCTTGGTTTCATTGATCTTTTGAATTGGTTTTTTACGGTCTATTTTTTTCTCTGACCTTTATTATATACTTCCTCCTATTCACTTTGGGCTTTATTTGTTGCTCTTTTTCTAGTTTCCTTAGGGGTAAGGTTAGATTGTCTGTTTAAGATTATTCTTTTTTTTTTGTTTTTGAGGTAGGCCCATATTACTATAAATTTCCCTATTATAACTGCTTTGGCAGTGTACCATGGATTTGGGGTCTTTGTGTTTTCATTATCATTTGTCTCAAGGTATCTTTTGTGTTCTTCCTGATTTACTTTTGGAAAAGCATACGTTTCTAGAAATTTATGCATTTCATTCATGTAGTCCAGTTGATTTCCATATAGTTGTTCATAACTCCATACCTACCAACAACCACTTTTAATGTAAATGCACTAAATGCTCAAATCAAAAGACAAAGGGTGAATGAATGGATTAAAAAAACAAGATGCATACCTGCGTTACCTACAAGGGACTCCCTTCAGGCCAGATAATATGTACAGACTTAAGTAAAAGGGTGAAAATAATATTTTATTCAAATAAAAAGTAAATAAAAAGCTGGGATAGCAATCATTTTATCAGACTTTAAAACAAGGTCTGTAATAGAGGTGATAAGGGCATCTTATAATGATAAAGGGAGCAACCCAATTACAGGACATAATTCTCACATCTGTACATCCAAAGTAAGATCACTGAAATATATAAAGTAAATATTGGTGGACATAGAAGGAGATGACAAGAGAAATACAGCGATAGTTGGGGACTTGAACGCTCCATTGATATCAATGAATAGATCATTCACATGGAAACTAAACAAGGAAACAGTGGCCTTTAAATGACACATTAGGCCAGATGGACTGCTCTGATCTTTACTATTACCTTCCTTTTATTCACTTTGGGCTTTGTTTGTTGTTCTTTTCCAAGTTCCTTTAAGTTTAGAAGTTAGATGTGTACCTGAGCTTTTTGAACTCTGCATCTGGTAGCTTTTGCTTTTCTCCTCATCACATCCCCACCATTCACTGTTATTTGTGTAAAAAGACCTAACAGCTCCCTCTGTCTTTGTTTTTCTTCTGAAAATTCCTACCTACATGTAAAATATATGAAATGTATCTGTATGCTTTTTCTCCTCTTAATCTTTCTTACGTGTACGTTTATTCTTAGGCTAGCCACAGAACCTGAGAGAGGAGTTTTTCCTCCCCTACACTGCCATTAGATTGATATAAATACCAATTAAGTCCAGTTGATTGAGAGTTGTTTAAACTCTCCTACATCCTTATTGATTTTCTGTCTACTTGTCTTGTCAGTTATTTAGAGGATTGTTGAAATATTTAACTACAATTGTGGTTATAGCCCCTTCTGCCCACATTGCTTTTCGCTTCATATATTTCACATCCTCTTTTTGGATGTATAAATGTTTAGGATTATTGTGTCCTCCTAATTTATTGAGCTCTTAATCATTGTGAAATGACCCTTTTATGGCCGGTAATATTCTTTGCTCTGAAATCTACTTTGTTTGATATCAGTATAGCTACTCCAGCATTTTTAAAATTGGAGTTGACCTGGTATATTTCTTGCTTCTTTTAATTTTAGCTATTTGTGTCTTGATATTTAAAGCAGGTTACTTAAAGACAGTGTATAGTTAGGTTTTACTTTTTTGTCCAATCTGATCATCTCTGCCTTTTAACTAAAGTGTTGTCTATGTATGTCATTTAATAAAACAGGTGTTAATACTATTAAGTTAATGCAATTAATGATACTGTAGAGTTTAATGCTACCATTTGCTACTTGTTTTCTTTTTATCCCATATGCTCTTTGTTCTATTTTCCTCACCGCTGTGGTAAAATGTTTCTCAGTACTCTATCCAATGCTATTTTGGTTGGTAGAAGCAGAAACTGTTGCTGGTCCTGTCTGATTTCTGAGGATTATTTCTGCTAACCCTTACAGATGGTTCTAACCCAATACCAGGTAGTTCACATAAACACCTCATTCAGAAGTCAGCTAAAGACCAGGTACCCCTGCCAATTGCTGGCATTCTCTCTTCTCTCCAGTATTTGATCCTGAAAACCACACAGCTTGATCTCCCTGGACTTCTAGCACTGCATTCTCACATCAGGCAGAACAATGGGCTTTGTCTGGGTTTCTAACCACCTGTATCCATGCCTGAAAACTGACCTTAGGCTGTAAGCTAGAGCAAACATAGGGCTCATCTCATTGTTTCCTGTCTTGTGGGGATCACCATTCTTTATTGCCCAGCATCCATTCTCATGAGAGTCACTATTTCCTATATTTTGTCTGCTCCTTTGCCCAATACTTGTCTTTTTCAGGCTACTGAGTAAACCCCATCCTTGTTACTCCCTCTTGACCAGTAGCAAAAGTTTGGAAGTCAGAAACATGCAAAACTATACATATTTTGAGACTACTTCCAGCCAGATGAAGGCATAGGAATACACGTTGTACCTCCTTCTACAATCATAAGAAGGAATACAACTACCTCAAAACTAAAAACAACCAGACATTCCAGAAAATCAAACTGCATGAAAATCCAACAAACAAAGATATAAAGAAGTAATACTCATCCAGACAGATAGGAAGGGCAGAGCCGAAACAGAGAGGACATGGTGTGGCAGCGGTGGTGGCAGTGGTGGCAGTGGCAGCAAGTCAGTGGCTGTGGCCAGTGGTGGAAATTTCAGTCACAAATTATAAAAGTTAGGATGAACACCTGGGGTGTGATCCCAGCCCCAGATCAGACTATGCATTTCATGGTTCCAGGGCCGGGGAAAATAAAGCCATATTGTTTCTGACTGCAAAAACCAGTGGGGGTTGGGGCATTGGGAGGAACTGCCAGTCTTTCAGTAGAATCCTCTTGTTTAGAAACCCCCAAGGTCCTAGAAAATCCACAACCCCCCAATCTGGTAACCAAAACAAGGGCAACAGTTAGAGGGGCGCCAGTCCCATAGGAGAAGCAGGAGAAGTGTCTGTAAAATGGGAGAGAACTGAGCAAGCAGCATTGTTCCCTCTCTGACTTTCCCTCACACACAGCAGCACCACAACATGGTGAAAAGAGTCACCCAAACTGACAAATTCCTAAGGCTCCACCCCTTACATGGTAACAGGTATGACAGCTCTACCTAAGACACAGAGGCAAACTCAGGAGGCTATCAAGTTGAAGAGACAGAGAAGTATGGCCCAAAAGAGGGAGCAGATCAAGGTTCCAGAGGGAGAATTAAGTGATGAGGTGATAACCAACCTAACAGATGCAGAGTTCAAAACACTGGTGATAACAATGTTCACAGACTTGACAGACATGATTGAATATGACAAACACATAAGAAGTGAAGGCTATACCAAGTGAAACAAACAAAAATCCACATGCAACCAATGGGAAGGCAACTGGGATTCAAAGCAATGACTTGGAACATAAGGAAGAAATAGTCAACCAGTACAGAATGAAGAAACAAGAACTGAAAAGAACAAATGAGGAGACACTTAGAAACCTCCAGGACAACTTTAAACATCCAAATTATAGAGGTGCCAGAAGGAGAAGAGGAAGAGCAGGAACTTGAAAATCTGTGTGAAAAAATAATGAAGGAAAACTTCCCTAATTTGACTAAAGAAATAGGCATACAAGTCCAGGAAGAACAAACAGTCCCAAACAAGCTAGACACAAAGAGGACCATACCAAGACACATCATAATTAAAATGCCAAAGGTTAAAAATAAAAGCATCAAAAACCCTGGCTGGCGGCATAGTGAATAAGGTGCTGGCCTGTGGACCCAAAGGTCGCTGGTTCGATTCCCAGCCAGGGCACATAACCAGGTTTCAAGCCAGGTCTCCAGCCAGGTTCTTAACTGGAAGCAGGTGAAAGGCAACCATGCATGGATGTTTCTCTCCCTCTCTGCCTCTCTCCCTTCCCCTCTCTCTAAAGATAATAAATAAAATCTTTTTTTTTTTAAGCAGCAAGAAGCCCTGGCTGGTGGCACAGTGGATAAGGCACCAGCCTGCGAACACAAAGGTCGCTGGTTTAATTCCCAGCCAGGGCACATAACCAGGTTGCAAGCCAGGTCTCCAGCTAGGTCTGTAGCTGGAGGCAGGTGAAAGGCAACCATACACTGATGTTTCTTTCCCTCTCTGTCTCTCTCCCTACCCTTCTCTCTAAAAATAATAAATAAAATCTTAAAAAAAAAAAAAAAAAAAAAAGGCAGCAAGAAGGCCCTGGCTGGTGGCAGAGTGGATAGGGTGCTGGCCTGTGAACCCAAAAGTCACTGGTTCGATTTCTAGCCGGGACACATGACCAGATTGCAAGCCAGGTTCTCCAGCCAGGTCTGTAGCTGGAGGTGGGTGATTTTTAAATAAAATCTTAAAAAAAAGAAGAAGAAGAAGAGTTACCTACAAAGGGGTTCCTAGAAGAAAATTAGCTGATTGCTTAAAAGAAACTTTCCAGGCAAGAAGGAACTGGCAAGACGTATTCAAAGTGATGAAAAGCAAGGACCTACAACCAAGATCACTCTATCCAGCAAAGCTATCATTTAGAATGTAAGGGCAGATAAAGTGCTTCCCAGACAAGGTAAAGCTAAAGGAGTTCATCATCACCAAGCCCTTATTATATGAAATGTTAAAGAAACTTATTTAATAAAAAGAAAATCAAAACTATAAACATTAAAATAACAAACTTCTCATAACTATCAACAATAGAATCTCAAAACAAAAAACAAACTAAGCAAACATCCAGAATAGGACCAGAATCATAGGTATGGGGATCATATGGAAGGTTATCAGCTGGGAGGAGGAAGGAGGAGAAACAGGGACAAGGTTCAGAGATTAAGAAACATAATTAATAGTTACGAAATAGGGAGATGTTAATAATAGTATAGGAAAGGGTGAAGCCAAGGAATTTACTATATGCAAGACCCATGGACATGAACAAGGGGGGTGGGATTGCTGGAAGGAAGGGGGTACTGGGAGGAGGTAAGCAAAGGGAAAATTATTTGAGAAAACTCTAACAGCATAATCAATAAAATATACTTAAAATTTTATATCTTAATTTTATGCCATACACCAAAATAAGATACAGTTCTACCAAACATTAAAATGCAAAACCTTAAAACTTGAAAACATTAGAGGATAATATGGATGAATATATATATATTTTTAATTTTATTGTTGTTGTATTACATTCATCCCCTTTTTGCTCCCCGCTGTCCCCCTCCCCACCCACCCATTCCCCCCAAAATCAATCCCACCTGTTGTCCATGTCCATGGTTCCTTTATACTAGGTTCTTGTCTAAGCTGCTCCCCTTTCTTGCCTTTGCCTCCCCCCTACCCCCAACCCCATTCCCCCTGACCACTGAAGGCCTATTCACTTTATTCATATACTTGATTCTGTTTTGCTTGTTGTTAGTTTTGCTCATTATTGTCCCGTAATGGGTGAGATCATATGATACCTGTCCTTCACTGACTGGCTTATTTCACTAAGCATAATACTCTCCAGTTCCATCCATGTTGTTGCAAAGGGTACAAGTTCCTTCTTTCTTTCTGCTACATAGAATTCCATTGTGTAAATGTACCAAAGTTTTTTG
>PVIW01011438.1:0-37533 GCA_004026585.1 Noctilio leporinus | reverse complement strand
AAGCCAGTCAGTGAAGGACAGGTATCATATGATCTCACCCATTACGGGACAATAATGAGCAAAACTAACAACAAGCAAAACAGAACCAAGTGTATGAATACAAGGAATAGGCCTGCAGTGGTCAGGGGGAAAGGGGTTGTGGGGAGGGGGGAGGCAGAGGCAAAGAAGGGGAGCAGCTTAGACAAGAACCTAGTATAAATGAACCATGGACATGGACAACAGGTGGGATTGACTTTGGGGGGAAAGGGTGGGTGTGGAGGGGGACAGAGGGGAGAAAAAAAGGGATGGATGTAATACAACAACAATAAAATTAAAAAAAAAAAAATGTGAGGAGCCATGAAAGCTCCAAATGGTTGACTTGTGGCTTCTCTGGAAGATATAACCTCTCACTGCCCATTGCAGTGGCAGCAATCTTCTAGCACCTACCTTACAGGAAGCATTGACTCACTACCAGAGATTCTGTGATGATAATATTGGGGCAACCGAGATTTCTAGGATCATCTCCCCATCTCAAGATCCTGTTTTTTTCATGTATCTAACATTTCTTTTGCCATTTGATGTACCATATTTACATGTTCCAGGGATTAGGACATGGATATCTTTTGGGGAGTCATTATTTTGCCAACCACATATCTCTTAAGTCATTCAGGGCTTAAAGAAAGTTATGTATCCTAACTTGTCCATGAAAATAAATATGAATGGATAGATGTGCATCTCCTTATTACTCTTCAAATAAGCTAAGCAGACTTCATTACAAATACCAGAATCAGACAAGGGGATAAACACCCATTATAAACATTGCACAAAAATTATCTCCTGAAGCCATGTAGTGATACACTATCTGCTCACCAATAGCATCGGTGCCTTAACACAGAGCATACTTGATTCTGGGTTGCTTGTAATAGTATTGTGATATGGGGTATTTTACTTTCAAATTGTGCTTGAGGGCCTTCTCTGGGAAGAGGCCAAGCTGCTGGAGACACTACTTCTACTTTATGCCTATCCCTTGTGTCCTCCAGAGCAACTTTGGTTTCTATCTGTATTATATGTGCACTATCTGGGGACTGGATGGGGTAGATTTCAAAACTATTGACTCAGACCAAAATGGAATTCCTCACATGCTAAAATTGGTTCAGGGTTCAGAGTGTCTGGCTCCAGAGGCTTAGCATGGCAAGGGAGATATATTGTTATAGTTCTTGAACCCAGAGTTCAAAGAGGAAAATGAGGAAGACAGCTAAGACCAGATATAAATATTGATTCATTTTGCCCCATGTACAATTAAGTAAGAAAATCATATATGAAAACATTTCAAATTATCTGGTATACAGACATTTGATCCATATAAAATGGAAAATAGTCATCTTGAAATTTGTACAAGTATCAACTAAAGATAAAGGTTTAACATAGAACTCTCCCACTAAACATCTCATAAACATGTCTTTGAAAAGTTTTGAGCCTTGTGAATTATGTTGCCCAGATAAACACCCTGTGAACTTTCCTGTCAACTTGTCTGTCAAAGTCTTCCGATGTATGTTTCCACTACGAAATCATTTCCTATTCTGAAACCTTTCCTCTTTGATGCCCACCCAGCTCAATTTAGCAGAATGGCCAATTCATGAGTCCTGTTTATTTCCTGAGAAAGGATTTTACAGTCAAATTGGGGTTAGAGTCAGGCAGCACTCAAGCAGGTGTTTGGCTTTCTGGAGTCTATTTATATGAATTAATGAAAAAACAGACTTATGAAATATCTCTTCAGAAATGTAGCTTTTAATTCTACAGAGGCTCTGTGACTGGCAAAGTGTTGCCATGAGCAGGTCATTTAAAACCTGTCTTAAGGAGTAGATTGTGCAAATATCTCTTCACACATTTTCTCTAAGGTCCATAATCAGTCACCCTACAAATCTTCTATACACTTTAGTTTGATAAGGATCATAATATTTGAGTTGGAGGACACCTTGAGATTATTCAATCCCACTTTGGACCCACAATAGAAATCTCTCTATCACATTATTTCCAGCTATTGGTCATCTAAGAGTATGAAGCTAACTGGTTTACAAAGCAGGGGCTTCTTTCAGTGGCCAGCTATAGATGTTTAGAAGTCTTTCATGATGTTGAAGTGAAACCTTCCTGGCTATATCTTTAAATCATTGCTTCCCATTTTACCTTAAAGTCAGGAAGAGCCTCAATGTCAGCCCACAGTCTTTCCCACAAGACTGACTTTCAGGTTTTTTAATACTATTATCATATTGGAGAGACTATTATAGGAGATATCACCCTCCTACCTGCTCCAGAGTCTTGTTCAGGCAAAGTAGTCTCAGTTCTTCCATATGATTTCCAGACCCTCTTGTTGTATGGTATCATATTGAAAGACCTTTTATTGAAAGAGGTCTGGTCAGTATCAGCAAAGAAGGATTGTCATGTCTAGCTATTAAGGTGTCTGGTACTCTCAAACATCCCATATTAGGGGCAACCAAACCTGCCTACAGAAGGCATCTGAAATACTTCCCAAACTTCCCTCCCATTGGCCTGATTTTTAAAAAGTATTTTTAAAATGCTATTCTATTACAGTTGTCTCAATTTTCCCCCTTTGCCCTTTACCAGATTTTTAAAAATCTTCTTTAACCTTGGATTTCACTAGGCTCATTTACTTACTGAGCCAACTTATTTCTCCCCTATCTGGTCCATGATCATGAAGTCTTACTAAATGTGGAATGAAAATGAGGCTTGGTCCATTCAGTAAAGACTGCTCACACTGATGAACACAATAGCAAAATCTTATTGTTTTAGAGGTTGAACAGTTTGAAGTTGTTTCAAACATGGGTCTTTTGAAAAGTTGTATTATATTAGGGGTGAAGTTGTAGAGTACATTTGTAATATTTACAGACTGGAGTAGATGGTTTAATATATTATTAATGATTTTTAGTATCACATATTATCTTTGTTGTAACCACTAGAATGTTAAAAAGCAGTTTATTAAAATATGAAAGTAAATTATGCATGGGAAATAATTCTAATACAATTTGGTGAGTGAAGAATATGTAAATTGCATATTAGTCCTTCATATCCAAAGCAAAATCAAGTATTGCATAGGCTAGTTGCACTCATAGCCACTTTAATATACATTCAGAAAATAAATTAAATTAGCAACATATGAAAATAAATGTAACAGAAGTGGGAATTTAACTAGCTGAAAAGGTAACTGGTTTTGGTGAGGAACCAAGGTGAAATATTGTGATGATTTAACAACTTAAAAAATTCATAGAATTCTAACTGGCTTATTTCACTAAGTATAATACATATTATCTCACCCATTACAAGACAATAATGAACAAAACTAACAATAAGCAAAACAGAACCAGATATATGAATATAGTGAATAGGCCTTCAGTGGTCAGGGGGAAGGGGGTTGAAGGAAGGGGAGGAAGAGGCAAGGAAGGGGAGCAGTTTAGACAGGAACCTAGTATAAAGGAACCATGGACATGGACAACAGGTGGGATTGACTTTGGGGGGGAATGGGTGGGTGGGGAGGGGGACAGAGGGGAGCAAAAAGGGGATGGATGTAATACAACAACAATAAAATTAAATTTTAAAAAAATCATAGAATTCTAGACAATAATGTGGCTGTGAGCCAACCATTCTAATATCAATGTTTGTCCTGCTTGTAAAGGTAATGTTTTCGTTTCGTACATATTTTTGTCCCTAGGAGCAGGGTGGGCCCACAAGAAGCAAGGGTCAGATTTAGATGTGTGGCTTACATCCCTCAACAGGCTGCATGTAGCCATATTCTCCAGCAACCTCAGGAACAGCAAATGGATAGTAGAAGCATAGAAAGGTACTGAGGAGAGCAATTATGCTCCCATTTTAAACATGTTGCCCTCCCACAAATTAATTTGAATTCTCATAGTATCCTCTCTAAATTCAAATTCACCTTCCCTCTCATCCCCAAGAATCCATCAATGTTGGTATGAAAAGTTAATATACCTTTTCCTATTCTATCTATACTAGTTTTCCCCAAGTGGTCCTTGTCAATGTTGACTGGCCATGGGGTCCTTCCCAAGAATACAATAGATTTAGCTGTAAGAAATCTCAGGGGAAATGATTTCAGGTCTCATTTCATTTGTTCTCATCAAAGTTACTCTGACATTTGAAAAAAAGTATTTTATATCTACTGTAGCTATATGTACTTATGCATATAATTATGCTCAATTTTTCATACATGGTTTCTGTCTACATTTATGATCCCTTAATCACACTTATGAAATCTAACAATTTCTGAGAAATATTATTGTCAATAACTTTGAGGCAAACTCATTTTATGAGTTTACTTAAGAGATGCTTCTTCAGATCACACTGAGGTATTATATATAAAATATTATATTCACCATATTATTTTTTTTAATTAAAAACATCTGAACATCAAAATTCATCTTTTCCCCAAAGGGCTTTACATAAGGAACCCTTGTATACAGACAGACACACACACATTTCTACTATTTTTTTATTTAAAATATTTTAATTATTATTTACAGAGAGAGAGGAAGGGAGAGAGGAAGGGAGAGAGGCAGAGAGGGAGAAAAACATCAGTGTATGGTTGCCTTTCACCAGCTACGGACCTGGTGGAGACCTGGCTTGCAACCTGGTTATGTGCCCTGGCTGGAGAATTGAACCAGTGACCTTACGGTTCACAGACCGGTGCCTTATCCACTGTGCTACCACCCAGGGTCTACTATTTTTATTTATCTGAGGAATAAGTTCATTCTGGTAAATAAAACATCTGTGCTTTGTGTATACCATCACCCAATGCATTCAGTTTTGAGGAAATATTTCTTGAGATTATTTTATTTACTACTGAAATTTCTCTAAAGTAACACAGTAAATGAAAACTCTATCCAGAAGTATTCCAAAGTAAATCTAGATTCAACTTCAGTTTGGTAAGGTTAGGGTGTCCATAGTCTTTTGAGAAGCCAGAAACTAATGTATAAATATGAAAGAAAACCAGGAAATGACCTTTTAAGTTGAAAATAATAACTGTGAGTATGAGTTAAATTTTACATCTTAATCTACCACCACTCAGTAGTCTCAATATTGCTGATGCTCTGTACTGTATTTGAAACTGTTGGACACACACAGAGGTACAAACACACACACAGACACATACACACACAGACATTTTTCCAGGAGATATATTGCCCCATTTCTTCTGCTTCCCCTAATCCCTTGGTTTGTGTGGCAAAGGACTGTACTTGCAGGTAACATTTACTTAACAGATAGCATTTTAAATGAACTTTTGCTATATGAAAAAAAAATACCTACTTGGAAGATTAAATGTGATATCTTTATTACAACACATGTGTAATAAAAAGTCTCTCTGCATTGAATAGTGTCTGATGAGGAGCCCATGCTAGCTTGAAAGGGACCCTTTTCCTTCCAAGCAGCAGCTGAGTATGGATCCAATTCAGTGTTCAAGAACTATAATGTTGGCTGACACTTTATCAACCTGCCAGCACAGGCCTCTTGCCTTCACCCTCTTCTGCTGTAGCCAGTCTACTTTAACCCTCAATTCACCATGGATGATGATATTGTTGTGCTTGTGGTTGGCAATGGCTTCAGCATGTGCAAGTCCAGCTTTGCTGGTGATGATGCACCCAGGGCCATATTCCCCTCCATTGCGTAGTAACCCCAATACCGGGGCATGATGGTGGGCATGGGCCAGAAGGACTCTTATGTGCGTGATGAGGCCCAGAGCAAGAGAGGCATCCTGACCCTGTAGTATCCCACTGAACATGGAATTGTCACCAAATGGAATGACATGAAGAAGATCTAGCATCACACCTTTTACAACAAGCTACATGTGGCCCCTGAGGAGCACACAGTCCTGCTCACTGAGCCACCATGAACTCCAAGGCCAACTATGAGGTGACTCAGATCATATTCCAGACCTTCAACACTCTAGCCACATACATGGCCATCCAGGCTGTGCCTGGAGATACAGGAGATCACTGCCCTGGCATCCAGCATGATGATGAAGATCAAGATAATTGTGCCCCCTAAGCACAAATACTCTGTGTGGATTGGTGTCTCCATTCTGGCCTTGCTGTCCACCTTCTAGCAGATGTACATCAGCAAGCAGGAGTATGACCAGTCAAGCCCCTCCATCTTCCACCAAAAATATTTTTAGGTGGATTGTCAGTTAGTGGTGACAACCTATCTTGAAAAAACCTAACTTGCACAGAAAATGAGATGAGATTGGCATGCCTTTATTTGTTTATTGTTTTTATTTGTTTTGATTTTTTTTGGCATGTGACGCAGGATTTAAAAACTGGAAAACTGAAGGTGACAATAGTCAATCTGTTGGAGCAATCATGCCCAAAGATCTACAATGTGGCTGAGGACTTTGATTGTACAGTGTCCATTTTTAAAAAATATTTTTTATTTATTATTTCTAGAGAGATAGGAAGGGAGGGGGCAGAGAGGGAGAGAGACATCCATGTGTGGTTGCCTTTCACCTGCCTCCAGCCACAGACCTGGCTGGAGACCTGGCTTGCAACCTGGTTACGTGCCCTGGCTGGGAACCGAACCAGTGACCTTTGGGTTCACAGGCCGGCACCTTATCCACTGTGCCACTAGCCAGGGTCATTGTTCATTTTTATCATGAGATGCATTGTTACAAGAAGTCCCTTGCCTGCTACAAAGCCACCCATTTATCTCTAAGGAGGGCCAGTACTCACCCCAGTACACATAGGGAGGGTAATAGAGCATTGCTTTTGTGTGAATCATGTAATCCCAAGTTTTAAACCTTCACCTTAATACTTGTTATTTTTGTTTTATTTTGAATGGTCAGCCATCATGGTCCAAAGCCTATGGGACACAGCAAAGACAGTTGTGACAGGAAAGTTCAAAGCAATACAGGCCTACTTAAAAAGGTTAGAAGAAGCTTATACAAACAACCTAACCATAAAGCTACAAGAACTAGAGGAGCTACAACAAGCAAAGCCCAGAGTAAGTAGAAGGAGGGAAATAATGTGTATCAGAGCAGAATTAAATGACATAGAGACTAAAATTACAATTCAAAGAATCAATAAATCTAGGAGCTGATTCTTTGAAAAGATAAACAAAATTGACAAGACTTTAGCCATACTCAGTAAGAAAAAAAGAGGTCCCAAATAAACAAAGTCAGAAATGACAGAGGAGAAATCACAACCTATAACACAGAAATACAAAGGATTGTAAGAAATTACTACAAACATCTATATGATAAGAAATTTGAAAACCTGGGGGAAATGGACAAATTTCTGGTAATAAATAATTTATCAAAATTGAATCCAGAAGAAGCAGAAAGTCTAGCTAGGCCAATAACGACTAGTGAAATTGAAGCAGTAATCAAAATACTACCAGCACAAAAGAGCCCTGGACCATAGGGCTACAGAAGCAAATTATACAAAACATTTAGGGAATAAATATCTCCTATCCTTCTCTATTTATTCCAAAAAAAAAAAATCAAGAGGGAAGACTGCCTAACTCTATCTATAAAGTCAATATTATTCTAATTCCAAAACCAGGTCAAGACACAACTAAGAAAGAAAACTATAGGCCAAAATCTCTGATGAACATAGATGCTAAAATTCTCAACAAAATATTGGCAAACTGGATCCAGCAATACATTAAGAAGGTCATACATCATGATCAAGTGGAATTTATCCCAGGGATGCAAGGATAGTACAACATTCACAAATCAATAAATGTAATATACCACATAAACAAAATGAAAGACAAAAACCATATGATCATATCAATAGGTGCTGAAAAGCATTTGATAAAGTACAACAACCATTTATAATAAAAACCCTCAGCAAAATGGGAAGAGAGGACACATACCTCAACACAATAAAGGACGTATATGAGAAACCTGAAGCCAACCTCATACTCAATGGGCAAAAACTAAAAGCTTTCCCCCTAAGATCAGGAACAAGACAAGGCTGTCCACCCTCTCCACTTCTGCTGAACATTGATTTTGAAATTCTAACCATAGCAATCAAACAAGAAAAAGGAATCAAAGGCAGCCAGATTGGAAAGGAGGAAGTCAAACTGGCATTATTTGCAGATGACATGGGTGTACATACAAAACCCAGCAGACTCCATCAAAAACCTACACAACCTAATAGGCAAATTTAGCAAATTAGCTGAATATAAGGGTAATACTCAGAAATCATAGTCATTTTTGTATACCAACAATAAAATATCAGAGATAGAAGCTAGAAAACAAATCCCATTTACCATAGCAACAAGAAAAATAAAGTACTTAGAAATCAACTTAACCAAGAAGCTTAATGTCTTGTGCTCAGAAAACTACAGAATACTGAAGAAAGACATTTGAAAAGATACAAATAAATGGATATACCATGTTCATGGATGGGAAGAATTGACATCATTTAAATGTCCATACTACCCAAAGCAACCTATAGATTCAACACAATCCATTTAAAATAACAATGACATATTGTACAGATATAGAAAAAATACTTCAAAAATTTATATATAGCCAAAAACACCCACAAATAGCCACAGCAATCTTGAGAAAGAAGAACAGAATAGGAGAAATCATGAGACTGGATATCAAACTATACTACAAGGCCACTGTAATCAAAACAGTTTCGTATCAGCATAAGAATAGACATATAGCTCAATGGAACAGAATAGCGAGCCCAGAAATAAGCCCAGGACTCTATGGTTAATTAATATGCAACAAAGTGGGAAAGAGCATTAAATGAAGTGAAAATTGCCTCTTCAACAATTGATGTTGGGAAAACTGGACAGGGATGCAAAAAAATAAAGCTAAACCACCAACTTATAATATATACCAGAATAAACTCAAGATGGGTAAAGGACTTAAACATAAGTAGTGCCACCATAAAAGTCCTAGAGGAGAACATAGGCTATGAAATTGCAGGTATCCCTTGCAGCAATATTTTCACCAATATTTCTTCTAGGGCAAGGAAAATAAAGGAACAAATAAATGGAACTACATCAAAGTGAAAAATTTCTGCATAGCTACAGAAAACATTAGCAAAATTAAAAAGAAAACAATTGTATGGGAAAACATATTTGCTAATGATACCTCATACAAGAGTTTGGTCTCCAAAATATATTAGAGAACTTACATGACTCAACATCAGGGACACAGACAGCCCAATTAAAAAATGGGCAAAGGACCTGAACAGATACTTCTCTGAAGAGGACATACAAAGGGCCCATAGGCATATGAAAGAATACTCAACATCCACAGCCTTCAGAGAGATGCAGATTAAACCCACAACGAGATACCTCCTCACATCTGTCAGAATAGCCATCGTTAACGAATTAACAAACAAGTGCTGACAAGGATGTAGAGAAAAGGGAACCCTAATGCATTTTTGGTGTGAATACAGACTGGTGTAGCCACTATGAAAAACAGTTTGGAATTTCCTAAAAAAACAAACAAACAAAAAAAAAAACCTAGAAACATAACTGCCTTTTGATCCAGTAATTTTACTGCTAGGATTATACAGTAAACCCAAGAACCCTGAACCACCAGTTCAGAAGAACCTATGCACTGCTATATTCATAACAGTGCTACTTACAATAGCCAAGCGCTAGAAACAACCTAAGTGCCTTTTTAGACAATCAAATACTACATAGCAGAAATAAAGAAGAAACTCCTACCTTTTGTGACAATATGGATGGAACAGGGAAAGCATTATCCTTAGTGAAATAAGCCAGTCAGTGAAAGACAAATACCATATTATCTCACCCAGTACAGGAGGCTAATGAAGAAAACAAATAAGCCAAACAGAACCAGAGTCATGGAAACAAGGAACAGGCTTTCATTGTGCAGAGGGGAGGGAGGAAGGGGAAAATATGCAAAGAAGGAGAACAGTTTAGTCAAGGAACTAGCATGGATGACCCATGGACATGGGAAACATGTGGGATTGACTGTGGGAGGGGGGATGTGAAGGGTGGGGCAGGTGAGAGCAGTGGAATTAAAATGGGATAAATGTAATACAAAAACAATAAAATTAAATTTAAAAAAAGATCACTAATTTTGAATAATAGGCTCATGTTGGTGTGGGGTGGGAACAGGCAAGAAATAATACTCTATGATTACGTAGTCTATGGAAGAGTGGTCCTTGGAGAGCATCATTTTCTAGGTTGAGGGTGGGACCATAGGATCAGATACCCTCCAGGATCAGGCTTAAACTCTCCTAATTAAGCTGAGTGGAAAAGAGCCAGGAAAGAAACTGAGAGTGTAAGAGTCAGTAAGTCTCTGATGGCTAGTCAGACAGATCAGTAGGCCAGCCCCAGCACATCAGTGAATACCCTGTAGACTGCAACTCACCCTTAAGTATGATTAACAAAAATGGGATTTGGATGGAGATACAAAGGGAGATGATAAAAACTTTTCCCCATGTTTAGATCCCTATTTCTGCATGAAGGCAGGGTGAAACTCCATTCAAAGAGACAAAGAGCAAAAAAGAGAAAGGCAATGATGTACGCTAGGTTGACAAAAGTAGCTTAGAGTGATTTGTGATGGGGGACAGAGAACAATTGATTACTAAAGGAGTGTATCGATTGTCAATAAAGGCAGAGTGTCAAATGGTATCAACTTTCAAATGTTTTGCTTAGTCAGCCTTACAAATTTAAAATCAATCACTAGAGATAGTTAGTTCTTTATCATCATACCTCTTGGTAAGAGTTTTACAAAGAGTTTACAAAAATTATGGTAATGACAACAAACACAACTATCAACAACATAATTTGAGAAAATAAAAATTAAAACAAACTAAATAAACAACCAGAATAAAATCAGAGTATTAGGTATGGGGATCATTGGGAGGTTTATCAGCTGAGAGAGGAAAGGGGGGAAATGGGGAAGTGGTGCAAAGGTTAGGAAACATAATTGGTGGGTACAAGATTAGCAGGGGGAAGTTAAGTATAATCTAGGGAAGGGTGAATCAAGGAACTTATATGCACAACCTATGGACATGAACTAAGTGGGGAGGGATTGCAGGAGGGAAGTAGGGTCCTGGGTGGAGGGGAACAAAGGGAGAAGAAATTGGGACAATTGTAACAGTGTAATCAATAAAATATACTTTAAAATTTTTAATTATGGTGGAGGAGGCCAAATGAGGCATTTTCTCATTTGCTTATTCATGCAATCAACTCTGTTCACCTTGTTACTGGATGATGTGTGCTTGGCAATGGACCCCCAGCAGTGAATATGCTTTACACAGCCTCTATTATTGAGGGAAGTGAGAGGATATGATTGTAGCCTCACTTCTCTCACTAGCTGTGTGACAGAGACAAGCTGCTCTCTTCCTTTGGACCTCAGCTTCTTCTGATTAAAAGGAGGATTGAACTCACCCTATCTTGGTGAGGAAACTGTACTCTACATATACTAAGATCATAGTCCCTTGACAACATACCTGTTTCTGAAAAAATGCCAACAGAAAATAAAAATTATCTTAACTGGAAAAATGGGACTATTAAGAATGTAAGACTCTACATCTTGTATCTGCATGCAACCTTGCCTTAAACTTTTTATGTGGAGTGGTGAAAGGGAGGCTTTCTTGGTAAGAAAGGCAGTGTGATGGAACCCAAGGAACATAGATACAAATAGACCTGGTTCTAATGAAACCTTAGACCATGGGCTCCTCACCAAGCCTCAGGTTTCCAAATTATAAATTGGGATGGAATGCTCCAATCTATCCATCTCTCAAAATTTATAGGTCCTTATGCTGAACTGGGCTCTGCCAGATGGTTTGAGACTGAAGAAGGCAACAAATTATGTTATTTTTCTTTCAGCTCACTCTTGGCCACACCTCAGCCCCCACCTGCAGTGCAATCCAGTGGAGGATATGGCAGCTCCAGTGACTCAGAGAGCAGCTCAGAGTCAGACTCAGACACTGAAAGCAGCACCACGGACAGCGAATCCAATGAGATGCCTAGTGTGACCACTCCAGAGGTGGGTGAAGTGGCCAGTGCCACAACCACAGTTTTCCTGTCTTCAAGGCAGCACCTCAAACACACAGACATGCACACGCTTTCAGCATAGTAATTATTTTAGCACAACAAATACTTCACAAAAGTATTCAGGTACAGTCATACCTAAGTACTCCTTGACTTCAAAACTCATCAAACCCTGCATTTGTCGCATTTTGATGAGAAAATAAAAATGTTTCAGCACTTGTCACTTCTTTGGAACTTGTCACACTTGTTAGAACTTGTATGAGTCATGATGCCGTCTCACAAGAGAAAATGCTTCATCGTTTGATACTCGTTGGTTTTGGCACTCATCACAAGTTCTGGAACAAATTAACGACCAGTGCTGAGGTACCACTGTATTTGGTATCACTTTTCTCTCTAAAACAGGAGGGGGATTAACTTTGGGAGTGGAGGATGGGCTTGACAGAAGAGAGAAAAGGGGGGAAAATTCAGTCAACTGTAACAGAACAATAAAATATTTTTAAAGACATATTCACACAGTCTCTAGCAAACAAACTTCTTGCTGTATGACTGATGTGTTGTATGACTCAGCTACTTTGAGCCTTCAAGCTTCCTCACATGTAAACTGCAGTAGTAATAATTGGTCTAGCAATTTGTCTTTCTAGAGAACCAGTGAAGACAACTTCTGGCCTTGGGAAAACCATGCCTCCTTACACTAGGATGAAGCAATGAATTGTCACTTGGCAATTAAGACACAATAAGTGTGATGACTGAAAGGTCACTTTAAAAATAATTTTAGTTTGTATCCTAAGAATATGTTTGATAATAATTCATGAAAATATTTAAAATGGGCCCATAAAATACTAAAATTATAATTTTGAAATGAAAGAATGTGCCCTTTCCCTCCCATCCTCTCAGTCCAAAACAGCTCCTCAGTAACTCCAAGCTTAAACCTTGTATAACAATCTCTTTACACACTTATTTTTCAATAATCAGAAAAAAATCATAGAAAATGCAGCACTAATATTACTACCAATAACAACAGCTAATGTTTTTTGAATTTGGATGATGTTCCAGCACTGTAAGAAGCTCTTGACTTGCATTTATTCATTTCATCCTCATTAAAAAAAAAAAAAAAAAAAAACTATGAGGTACTTGTTATTATGATTCCCATTTTACAGATGAAAGAATAAAGTTCTAGGAGGTTAAGAAAGAACTTTCACAAGATCTCATAAATAGGCAATGGCAGAGCCAGGGCTGAAATTAAGCCCTATGTATTACCAGAGCTGGTACCTTTAAAGTCAGAGCTATGCTGCAAACAGTGACAGCCAATACAATTTCTCTATACAGATTGGAATCACAGCTACTCAAGGGTTTTAAACTCTGTCGCCTTCTATTGGCTTGTGCCATAAGCCTCAGCTGATATCCTTCAAATGAACAGCAGGCCTAATCAAAAGAAATGATGGCTCTTTTAGTTCAACAGGGAGAATTCAGGGTTAGAAATCAAGCATCTGAATTGTATGCATTATTTCCATGGCTTAACAGCAAATGCTAATGTCAGTATGCATGTCCCCCCACACCAAGGAAAGTGCAGTGGTTTTTCAGAAGTCAGATCTTTTCATCCTTCAGTAAAAATACAAAAGACTTGGTTTTTGTTGTTGTTGTTTTGTTTTGTTTTGTTTTGTTTTTCAGTGAATTATAGCACTCTGGCAAATATAAAGCTTCTTCTTTTGAATTACATTTGAGGCATACTTACATTCTTTTCTGGACCAGAGATCATTACCTCTGCTTTCCAGGGAGAGGATGAGTATGAGTCTCACCAAAGAATTTTGGGAACAGGTTTCCCTCCTAGGCCTCCCTACCACTCTCTGAAAAACACTTTGTGAATAATTTCTGCCTTGCCAGAGTGGAGAATATTTTCATAAGGAGAGTGGAAATTAGTTTAAATAATTGTATGGGGGCTTGTTTATGGCATATTTGTTCTATAGGTAATTGATTAATGTGGATTATGTGTGTGCATTTATAAATGTGTGAAAAGTCACTTAATATTAAAAGCTTTTACCAGCAAACAGCCAGTGCGTACTGAGGGTCCTCCTGAATCTTTCCCAGATGTGCAATTCATTCTTGCTGCTGTTTCTCAATCTGTAGCCTGAGCCGCCCTCAACCAACAAGTGGCAGTTGGATAAGTGGCTTAACAAAGTGACATGCCAGAACAAATCATTTATTTGTGGCCAAAATGAGACATCCATGGAGACAGTTTCTGTGCCTCCTTCTGTCATCCAGCCAATGGAAGTCCAAGTCAAAGTGAAGACAACCCCCAGCCAGGTCCTGGCTGAACCCAAAGAGAGGCCTCTCTTCAATCTTATCAGGGAGAAAGCCCATCCATGGCCCACCCAGAAAACTCCAGAAGCAAAGGCTTTAAAGCATAAGTATTCAGAAACTATTGAGACAGTTTCTCAGAGAATAGTTGGAAAAAAACAGCCCAAAACATTAGAAAAGAACACCATCATTGAAGAGTTTACCTGGCCCAAACCAAATATTACTAGTAGCACTCCCAAAGAGAAAGGAAGTATTGATCTTCTGGATACACCAAGAAGCCGAAACAAAGCCACTGCCCATAAACCAGTCCCTAGGAAAGAACCAAAGCCTAATATCCCATTTGTTGCCGAGAAGAAGAAATATAGAGGACCTGGAAAAGGTGTCCCAAAGTCCCGAGAATTTATTGAAACAGATTCATCTACATCTGATTCTAACACAGATCAGGATGAAACCCTGCAGATCAAAGTCCTGCCTCCTTGCACTGCTCCTGGAGACAATTATACCAAATCCAGGGAAACCTGTGGTGCTAGCCTGACTCTCAGCACTTTAATCAGTAGCAGCAGCAATAACAGTTTTTCCATCAATAATGAGGAGCCAACTTTTTCACCTATCCCTGTCATGCAAACGGATCTTCTATCCCCTATACAAGAACAGGAGAATCTGAAAAATCTCTGGGTGAAGATTGACCTTGACTTACTGTCTCAAGTACCTGATCACAGATCAATCCGAATGGCACCAGCCAAGCCAGACCACAAAGAAACTGCCTCAAAAACCAAGTGGCAGATTGCTGGGGCAAATGCTGAAAAGCCTGCCCCTAAGGACAAGCGTAAGCACAAGGTAAGCTTTTTAACATCAGCTGCCAATTGCAGTAGTTATCATGATCTTGAGTCTCATTTTTAAGGACACAAATGGCAGTGGATTGCAGTTTTTGTGAAAGCAACAATGCTTTTCATGGGAAATGCTGGATTTGAAATGATCAGGGAAGAAGTGTAAGGAATGATCAGGGTTTGGCAGCTAATGTCAAGGGTATCCAATATGTCACAGGAAGGATTATGATGTGTAGGAAAGAAGAATATGAAAAGAATCTGTCAGGCTGTCAGTCTCTGGGGTCAGCTCCTTAAGTAGCTTCTGCTTTCATGAACTCATAGGTCATTACTCCACAGTATCCCACCCCAGCAGCAGCAAGGAATCCAAATGTTCCTAAGGTCAAAATGCATCCCTGGGCCTTGTCAACTAATCTGAACAAACATCAGCATCCCCAAAATCCAGTTACACCTTGATTATTCTGTCTCATGCTAGACATATGTTCTGCTAAATTCACTGGGTCCCTTGACCTGTGTGGTCAGTTTGACTTGTGAAAATCTTCTGAATGAGGTTAGGGCTTAATTCCAGGGTTACAAATTATAATTAGAAGGTGAAATGCAGAATGGCCTCTTTGATTTTAAATATATCTAAGAAGTAAGTTTGTATCAAATAGATTTATTCTGTTGTACCTTCAGACATTGTGATAGTTTTTATTTTTTAACTAATTTATTGTTGTTGTATTACAATTATTTCTTCCTCTATTGTTCTCCCCTTCCCTCTCATCCACTCTCCTACAGTCAATCCCCACTTCACTGTTCATGCCTATGGGTCTTTCACATTAGCTCCTCAAATAAAACTTCCCCCTTCTCTCCCCCTCTCCCCTTCCCCCCACCCCTCTGGTCATTGTCATTCTGCTTCTTTTTTTAAATTTTATTGTTGCAGTATTACATCCATTCCCTTTTTGCTCCCCTCTGTCCCCCTTCCCACCCACCCATTCCCCCAAAAGTCAATCCCACCTGTTGTCCAGGTCCATGGTTCCTTTATACTAGGTTCTTGTCTAAACTGCTCCCCTTCCTTGCCTCTTCCTCCTCCCTCCCCCCAACCCACTTTCCCCTGACCACTGAAGGCCTATTCACTGTATTCATATATTTGGTTCTGTTTTGCTTGTTGTTAGTTTTGTTCATTATTGTCCTGTAATGAATGAGATCATATGGTATTTGTTCTTCACTGACTGGCTTATTTCACTAAGCATAATACTCTCCAGTTCCACCCATGTTTTGCAAAGGGTAGGAGTTCCTTCTTTCTTTCTGCTGTATAGTATTCCATTGTGTAAATATACCAAAGTTTTTTGATCCAATCATCCACTGATAGGAACTTAGGCTGTTTCCAGAACTTGGCTATTGTAAATAGTGCTGCTATGAACATAGGTGTACATAGGTTCTTATGAATTGGTGTTTCAGGATTCTTTGGGTATAATCCAAGTAGTGGAATCACTGGATCAAAAGGCAGTTCCATTTTCAGTTTTTTAAGGAAACCCCATACTGTTTTGCACAGTGGCTGCACCAGCCTGCATTCCCACAACAGTGCACGAGGGTTCCCTTTGCCCCACATCCTCGCCAACACTTGTTGTTTGTTGATTTGTTGATGATTGCTATTCTGACAGGTGTGAGGTGGTATCTTATTGTGGTTTGAATTTGGATCTCTCTGATGACTAGTGATGTTGAGCATTCTTTCATATGCCTCTGGGCCCTTTGTATATCTTCCTCAGTGAGTTGTATGCTTAGATCCTTTGCCCATTTTTTAATTGGGCTGTCTGTCTCCCTGGTGTTGAGTTACATTAGTTCTTTATATATTTTGGATATCAAACCCTTGTCTGAGGTATCATTGGCAAATATGTTTTCCCATACAGTTGGTTCCATTTGAATTTTGCTGGTGTTTTCTTTACTGAACAGAAACTTTTCAATTTGACATAGTCCCATTTGTTGATTTGTCCTTTTATTTCCTTTGCCCTTGGTGAAGTATCAGTAAACATATTTCTGTGTAAGATATCAAAAAGTTTACTGCCTATATCTTTCTCCAGGACCTTTATGGCGGCACTGCTTATGTTTAAATCCTTTATCCATCTTGAGTTTATTCTGGTATATGGTGTAAGTTGGTGGTCTAGTTTTGTCTTTTTACATGTTGCTGTCCAGTTCTCCCAACACCACTTGTTGAAGAGACTGTTTTTACTCTATTTGATCTTCCTTCCCCCCTTTGTCGAATATTAGTTGACCATAGAGTCCTGGATTAATTTCTGGGTTCTCTATTCTGTTCCATTGATCTATATGTCTATTCTTATGCCAGTACCACACTGTTTTGATGACAGTAGCCTTGTAGTATTTTTTGAAGTCCAGTATTGTGATTCCTCCTACCTTGTTCTTCTTTCTCAAGATTGCTGTGGCTATTGGTGAGTTTTTCAGGCTCCATATAAATTTTTGAAGTATTTTTTCTATTTCTGTGAAGTCTGTCATTGGTATTTTAATTGGGATTGCATTGAATATGTAGATTGCTTTGGGTAGTATGGACATTTTAATGATGTTAATTCTTCCCATCCATGAACATGGTATATGCTTCCATTTATTTGTATCTTCCTTGATTTCTTTCTTCATTGTTCTGTAGTTTTCTGCGTATAGGTCTTTTACCTCCTTAGTTAAGTTTATTCCTAGATACTTTATTTTTCTTGTTGCTATGGTAAATGGGATTTGTTTTCTCACTTCTATTTCTGTTGTGTCATTATTGGTATACAAAAATGCTTTTGATTTCTGGATATTGACTTTATACTCAGCTTTTGCTAAACTTGCTTATTAGGTGTAGTATGTTTTTGGTGGAGCCTATCAGGTTTTGTATGTACACTATCATATCATTTGCAAATAAAGACAATTTTACTTCCTCCTTTCCAATTTGGATACATTTGATTCCTTTTCTTTCTCTGATGGCTATGGCTAGAACTTTCAAGACAGTGTTGAATAGAAGTGGCATTTCTCCACTCTTAGTGAGGAGTGCCACTAGGGGTAAAAGTGTACTTTCATAACAAACACATGTAAAGATCCAAAGATACGCCATGCACATGGTTAATTTCCTTGCATGTTGTTGACTGTATAAGTGATATTTATATATTAACCATAATCCCAATGCTGCTTGGACATGATTTGTGGCACTATTAGAGTTACAATATTCATTTCTAAATTACTCATTTGTTGATGAGAGAAGTATCTGAAGAGTATAGACTCTCTCTGCTTTTGGTATGATATGCCTGTGCCACCCAGTCTTTAATTAGAAGTTCACATAACAGTTCAACTACTTTAAATTCCAACCTTTTGGTAGGTGTAGGTTAGGCAAGGCTAACTTTTTTCCATCTAATCAGAAATGCTCATTGTCTTAAATTTCTGCCTGTGCCACATGTTTCAAACTGTGTGTTGTTTTTCCTGTTAAAGCCAACAGAAGTTGCAGAGAAAATCCCTGAAAAGAAGCAACGCCTGGAGGAGGCCACCACTATCTGTCTGCTCCCCCCTTGCATCTCTCCAGCCTCATGTCACAAGCCTCCTTGCTCTAAAGAGTGAGTTTGCCCTGTCTTTGTATGATATTTCTGTTGTTTGGACTCAAAGAATCACCTTTTGAGGGCTCTTGTCCCAAAAGAATGTTAGGTAAAACAAGAGTTGTTCAGTCTAATTCTAACTGCTGTTCCTGGTCTAAATATAGGCTAACAGATTTTGCCTGACGCCATGAACTTTGCAGCAACATTACCTAAATTCAGATTGACGACCAATCTGATCAGCCAACCTGATCAGCCAACATGAACTTTTGTCACTAAGTGAAAGTTAAAAGGAAGTAAATGGGAAGCATTAAGATACACCTATCACTTGAACCAGACCACCTTATTCTGGGCAACTTCCAGTTCTGATGGTGATTAGTTTCCCTGGAAAGCAACCCCTTGACCTTGACAGGATGAACCAGCTGCTGCTTCCTCTGTGATATCATTATTTAATCTTAATATGAAGTTCAAGGATTAGTAGCTACATTTTTTCCTCTTCAGAGGCCAGTAAAATAACATGTCCAGGAGGGTCAGAGAGATGAACTATCTAGGAGTACCCCTTCCTAGGCAGTTTTGTGCTGGGAAAAGCCAGCTAAGAATTAATAGGTTAATTCCAATCAGCTAGCACCTCTTCACCCTTCTCCCTCTTTGTGGAAGGGTTTCAGAGTGAGGCAGGGGGTCTCCTTGTCTCCTCCTCACTTAAACAGCCTCAGCCTTCTCTAGAGAAGCCCTGCCCTCTTGGTTTTGTACCAAGCATTGTGACTTCATTCTTCTGTCTTACAAATATCATTTAACTAACAATCATGTCAGTTACTGGAACCATCCTGTCTGGATAATTATTCCCACAAATTTATTCAAAATTAGAGATTATCCCCATCAAAGACCAGTTTTAGAGCCTATTAGCTGCCCAGAGCAGAGAGGCAATCTGACTAGTTGCTGCTAATAGTTGATTTCACAGATTATCATTTGTCAGTGATATAACATCAATCTGCCACAGATAAGATGTTAGAAAGAAATTCTTGAATTACATTTGTTTGGATCCTTGTTGTTTTGAGATGAAAGGTAGGCAAAACACAAGTACCATTAGATCCACTCAATATAATAAGGCGATTTAGGTCCTGGGCTGCTCTTCTCCCTGAAAATCCTCAGTTCTTTAAGTATGTCTGTATTTCCTGGTATAACTTTGATCTGAAACATCCCTTCACATACTTGGAGTTCTCAAAACTAGAAATTCTGAAGCTCTTCACCCCAGAGTGGGCCAAACATGTGGGGAGGTATGCTTTTACTCCAATGGTTGAACATGGTCATCCTAGAGTCCTCCTCCTTTCCAAGGAAAAATAACTGTAAAGGCAGGTCCCCTGCTTTGACCAGTTCAGGCTATCTAAAAGCTAAAGGAAGAGGCAAAGGACAGTGAAGAATTACTACACCATCAATTCTCATTTCTAGTCTCATTAAGCAACCCAATGACCTGTCACTATTTCCATTTCATGGAAGAAAGATGATCAAATATCAGATAAGTATCTAATAATTTGAATATGTCCTCATAAAATGCTGCTTTTAACTCAGGGTCATTATATCTTTGTTGTAGGTAGGACAACAGTGGTTACCTAGTAGCATTTTTTTATTCAGGAGGGCCTTAGTCAGGTTTCCATACTCATCCAAAAAAATTCAAGTCTGTGAGAAATATCTCTGGAGTTGAGGGAAAATAAAACATAGGCTGGCCTCTCAAAGGTTCCCCCCATCGCCCAGGAACCTCTCCTCAAGCTTTGTCTGCTCCTTTGTACTTTGTTGACCCTGCAAATTAAATCCTTGGTAATTTCTATGAGTCAGCATTCACTTTTGTAAACGAATACTCTAAACCTAGCAAAGAATGCCATACAAGACTATAATTGCTGGAGTTCCCCATCATCCAACAGAAGAACCCTGATGAGTTACTCAGTGCTTCTTTGGAGCTTGAACCACCAGGAACCATCAGTGAGGCCTCTGGGTCATTGAGAAGGAGTGGTGATATACTTGTTTGTCTGCTGTCCTCCTGTGGCCTGCCATAAGAGGTTCAAAAATTGTTCTTGTAGTAAGAAGCTGAAATGGTGACAGAGTGGTCTCTACAAAATGCTCCCTGGATATTTTCACCAGTAAAGTTATTAAGGGCCCCATGATTCTATATGGCTACCAAACAGATGAAAGGGGAGTCAGGTGACTGCCTCCCACTACATAGATTGTATTGTACTGTGTGTAATATACTACACACAATGGCGGATTGGAAGGCCTAACAGGACTTGCCAATGGCAAATCAACCACCTTTAAAATAAGCTCTTCATCTTGCAGTCCCCAGTGCTGTCTTGGGCAGCTCAAGAAGAAGAGTGGTAATAACTAATAAAAAATTCACCTCCTGTAGATACATAGCTTAACAGCTTAACAAATGGCAATACTTAACATCTCTATACATAAATTCCTCAAAGTCTGATGCCTCTGTAATGATCATACTTAGTGTAGGATAATGTTTATGGAGCTTCCTCATGGACATAAATTGTAATCCTTATAGTCACCATTATTTAAATAAAGCATCACAACTTTCTTGAAATGGTTCTAGACATTAAAGCAATTTTAAAAATCCATGGGAAATTATGTTTAATTGACTTTAACCAATGAAGGTAATGGCAAAAACAGTTAAGTTTATAAAATTTTTGCCAGGTAAGAATTCACATTATGAAACAAAAAGTGTATAAGATAGCAAGTATTATAACAATGGGAAATTTTGGGCAATGTAGAGGGAGGGAATGGAATAAGAAGCCTCTATTGACTTATGCCATTTCAAAAAATCAAACCATTTGAATGCTTGTTCATCTTTGATTTGTTGCTATGAAATTTTGTAAATTTGTATTTCTAGATACTCATTAAAATTAATCAAGAGCAAAGCATAAATTTTTTTGACTTAATATGCTGTTGAAAATTGTAGTCAATAATCATGAAAACTAAATGGTTGCACAGTACAATATTAGTTGTCTAAGAAAACATTAAAATTCAAATAATCTACATTGATTAGCCTAAGACAGTAACTAAGACAAAAATTCATGATTCAAGTACCATGTTAAGCATGTAGCAGAAGGTTTTAGTTGTTCTGTTTCATTTTAAGCCTCAGTCTATTTGATGGTGCCCATTTAATAGGCAGATAAATCAGTTTGAAAGCAGTGGACTTTGGGTATCTTGTGGTACTATGAAAAAATGAAAAAAAATATTTTTAAATAGAGTTTGGTAAAGTGCAGTACATGAGTACCTCAATATAACAACTTAAGGTCAGGAGCTCATTCTGTCTTGGTGTTGAGGCAGAATATTTTGAACATGCAATTTGTAATGTGTCAATAAAATATTTAGTGCATTATTTATTTCTAAGTAATGTATAAGCATAATATTTCTTAAGAAAATATCCTCCACTAATTGTTTATTGCACCATGTATTGTGTGATTGTGCAGTTAAGGTCTAAGGCTAAATAAGTAGGAACAATTCTGAAAAATGAAGATTAAAATGGCACTGGATTTTCCATTAAAATCTAATTAATAGTAATCTTGAAAGGTTACAAATATCACACTGGAGCACACTGCATTAAACATTTGTATTTATCATATAGTTCAGCTTCAAAGACATGTTTGTTCCTAGATATATATGTTTGCATTTATCTATAGCTATATCTATAGAGAAGGACATCTCTTTACAGAGATGTATTTCTATATGTGTTTTTATATATACTCTTCATCACAGGTAAAGACCGTTAACTAAAATATTACTTCAACTGAAAGTACCAGCATAATGGAAAAAATCAAAAGAAAGACAAAACTTTATGACACCCTAAACCCTTTGTTCACACAGACATAATTCATCCAGGAGAGTGAATAAAAGAAAAGAAGAAAAGTTGTTCCCTCCTTCACTTTCCCCACTGCCAGAGGATCCTGCACGCCGCAGAAACATCAGTGGCAATAATTGTCCCTTCAGTCAAGACAAAAACATCCCTATGATTGGACAAATCACCTCTGCCAAACCTAAGAGGAGTGAAGGCAAATTCTGTGCTGCTTTCAAAGGGATATCTGTAAATGTAAGCATCGTAGGAGAAATTATGATCATCCAGGAGAAATAAGTTGATGCAGCTTATCTAACTAGACTTGAGCATATGGTGGTGTTTCAAGGGGTAGGAGGAAGAGGCAGGAAGAAAAAAATATTATGTGCACACACAAATACATAAACTCTCCATTATTTCAAATTTTAAGTATTCTAATTTAGGATAAATTTTCCATTCCATTCATACTGCTCCAAGCAAATTAGTATGCAGAGACTTGGGGCTCTGGGCATCCTTTGATTCTTTCATATCTTGGGGATGGAGACACCTCCAAAATACTGATCATAACATCTGGTACATGATAGGCATTAATCCTTTAGTGAATGAAAAAACAAATGGATGGTATGGGATTGCCCAAGGTTACTGAACTAGTGCTAGATGCAAGTTACATCTTTCCACAACCCAGCTTAGCAGGTATGAATATACCAAATTCTATGATCAATATTTTGAAAGTGTCTCCCATCCCCCAAAATGAAAGGCTTGAACCAAAGAATATTCAAAGCTCTGAGCCTTTGCATAATAATCTGTTGAAGCAGTAAGATTAGAATAAATACATAAAACCCATATAAGCTTATTAACCAATATCACCCCAATAAATATATTTTAACTACTTATTTATTTATTTTTAGAGAGAGGGGAAGGAAGAGAGGAAGAAAGGGAGAAAAACATCAATGTGTGAAATCAACACTGGTTGCCTCTGGCATACCTCCCAACTGGGGACCTAGCCTGCAACTCAGGCATGTGCCCTGACTGGGACTCAAACCAGTAACCTTTTGGTTTGCAGGTTGGTAGTCAGTCCACTGAGCCACACCAGCCAAGGCCTAATAAATTTCATTCAAAAATAAGAGTGACTAAAATGATGTAATTTAAAGGTGAATTTGTTGATAAAAATCACACTATTGCTCCAAGCGCACCGAAATGATTAATTAGTCCTTTGGATCTATTGCACTACTGCTCAGTTAGCATACATAATTGAGAATTTGGATCCATTTTCACATCTACACAGAATATATATACATAATTATATTTATTATTTTCAGAGAGAAGGGCAGGAAGGGAGGAAAAAAGGGAGAGAAACATTAGAATATATTTTTATCTCTCAGGTGTAAGTACATAAACTGAGGGAACCATAAGCCATAATGACACTAGTAAATATTAATGACAAATGTATCTACATTGTAAATACATGTATACAAAGATGTAGCATCTGTATGTATCTATTCTCCTTTAAACATCATATAAAAATCAAATGAGTGAAACTCAATGAGTTTTCAAATGCCTGGTGCCAACCTGGTGGTCCCTGAAGTATTCAAAGTGTTCATTTAATCTTCCATGGAAATTCATGAGTCCTCTGAGCTGTAAGGAAGTCAATTTATAGTATAGGCCCTCCATCATCTGAGATGACTGAGAAAAAAAAAATATATATATATACATATGTACATACATATACACACACACAAACACACACACACACACACACACATACATATATAGTAAATTTTAACATGGACATAAAGAAATTGCTATATAATGGAATTGTCATGGTCCATATGAAATTCATGTACATATTATACATACATAATACTTGCATTCACATTTAAAACTGCTGATTAAAGTGTTATGAATTAAACCATATATTCTAAATAGTAATTAAACTGTCAATGCTATTCTTAAAACCGAACGTAATTAATATTGTATACTTCCAATAATGCTGTTTTCTACTGCAAATTTTTGAAGTGTATGCACAATATCTAGGCAATTCTCTTTATACAGTGCCTAGTATATTGTCACAAATAATCAGATGCTTAATACAAATGCTTTTGTGACAATGACAATGCTTACAACAATTTAGTAAGTCATTTCCATAACAGCTAAAAACTACTGGGAAACATAATAAATATGATAACATTTGCACTTATAAATTGATCATCCTTTTTAAGGAAATCACTTGTGTACCCCATGATATAAAGAAGCACCCATTGACCTCTTCTTTGGCCATTCCTTCTTTATATTAATGGCTTGAAAACTGGGGAGAGTTTGTGATATATTTTGCACTAGTCTGGGAGTTAAAGAGTCTTGATGCATAAGACCAGCACATCAACAACTTTGGTCTGTGACCTTGGAAAAATTATGAAATTTCCATAACATGAGTGTGTTTAAAAATGTTATATAAGTCTTTTTCTAACCCCAAAAATGTCTTAAATTTTATGCTCTCAGAGACTTCTCTCTCCCATTTATGCATAAAGTCTTATTTATTTTTTTAAATTTAATTTTACTGTTGTTTTATTACACCCATCCCCTTTTTCCTCCCCTCTGTTTCCTTCCCCAACTACCCATTCCCAAAGTCAATCCCACTTGTTGTCCATGTCCATGGCTCTTCCATGTTAGTTCATGAATAAACTGATCCCTTCTTTGTCTCCTCCTCCCTCCTCTCCCATCCCCTCTGCCCATTGTATTCATCTACTTGGTTCTGTTTTGCTTGTTTGTTTTGTTCATTATTGTCCTGTAATGGGTGAGATCATATGGTATTTGTCTTTCACTGACTGGCTTATTTCACTAAGCATAATACTTTCCAGTTCCATCCATGTTGTTTCAAAGGGTAGGAGTTCCTTCTTTCTTTCTGCTGTGTAGTATTCCATTGTGTAAATGTACCAAAGTTATTTGATCCAATCATCCACTGATGGGCACTTAGGCTGTTACCAGCACTTGGCTATTGTAAATTACGCTACTATGAACAAATGGGTACATAGATTCTTATGAATTGGTGTTTCAGGGTTCTTCGGGTACAGTCCTAGTAGTGAAATTGCTGGATCGAAAACAGTTCCATTTTTAGTTTTTTAAGGAAACTCAATACTATTTTCCATAATGGCTACACTAGCCTGCATTGCCACCAAAAGTGCACCAGGGTTCCCATTCCCCCACATCCTTGCCAATGCTTGTTGTTTGTTGATTTGTTGATGATTGCCATTCTGACAGGTGTGAGACTGTACCTCATTGTGGCTTTAATTTGCATCTCTCTGATGGTTAATGATGTTGAGGATTCTTTATATGCCTTTGGGGCCTTTGAATGTCCTCCTCAGAAGGTAATCTGTTCAGGTCCTTTGCCCATTTTTTAATTGGGCTCTCTGTCTCCCTGGTGTTGAGTCACACAAGCTCTTTGTATACTTTGGAGATGAAATCCTTGTCACAGGTATCATTGGCAATTATGTTTTCCCATACAGTTGGTTCCATTTGAGTTTTGCTGGTGTTTTCTTTAGCTGAACAGAAACTTTTCAGTTTGATACAGTCCCATTTGTTTATTTGTTCTATGATTTCCTTTGCCCTTGGAGAAGTATCCGTAAACATATCTCTGTGTAGGCTATCTAAAATTTTACTGCCTAAATTTTTCTCCACGACCTTTATGGTAATACTGCTTATGTTGAAGTTCTTTATCCATCTTGATTTTATTCTGGTGTATGGTGTAAGCTGGTGGTCTGGTTTTATTTTATTTTATTTTATTTATTTATTTATTTTTTGCATGTTGCTGTCCAGTTCTGCCAAAACCACTTGTTGAAGAGACTGTTTTTACTCCATTGGATGTTCCTTCACCCTTTGTCACATATTAATTGACCATAGGGCCCTGGGTTTATTTCTAGGCTCTCTATTCTGTTCCATTGCTCTATATATCTATTCTTATGCCAGTACCAGACTGTTTTGATGACAGTAGCCTTGTAGTATAGTTTGATTTCTGGTATTGTGATTCCTCCTACCTTGTTCTTCTTTCTCAAATTGCTGTGGCTATTTGTGGGTGGTTTTGGCTCCATATAAAATTTTGAAGTAATTTTTCTATCTCTGTGAAGTATGTCATTGGTATTTTAATTGGGATTGCATTAAATCTATAGATTGATTTGGGTACTATGGACATTTTCATGATGTTAATTCTTCCCATCCATGTACATGCTATATGCTTCCATTAATTTGCAGCTACCTTAATTTCTTTCTTCAATGTTCTGTAGTTTTCTGAGTATAGGCCTTTTACCTCCTTGGTTAAGTTTATTCCTAAGTACTTTATTTTTGTTGCTGCTATGGTAAATGGTACTTGTTTTCTAGCTTCTATTTCTGATGTTTCATTAATGGTATACAAAAAACATCTTTGATTTGTGGCTATTGCCTTTATATCCAACTATTTTGCTAAACTTGCTTATTAGGTCAGTAGGTGTTTGGTGGAGTCTACTGGGTTTTGTATGTACACTATCACATCATCAGCAAATAATGACAATTTGACATCCTCCTTTCCAATTTGGATACCTTTGATTCCATTTTCTTCCCTGATAGCTATGACTGGAACTTCCAAAATGATGTCAAACGGAAGTGAAGAGTGGACACCCTTGCCTTGTTCCTGAAGGGGAAAGCTTTTAGTTTTTGCCCATTGACTATGATGTTGGCTTCAGGTTCCTCATAAATGGCCTTTATTATGTTAAGGTATGCTCCCTCTGTTCCCATTTTGCTGAGCATTTTAATGATAAATGGTTGCCGTACTTTTACAAATGCCTTCTCAGCACTATCGATATGGTCATATGAATTTTTTCATTCATTTTGTTTATGCAGTGTATTACATTTATTTATTTGCAAATGCAGTACCATCTTTGCATCCTGGGAATGAATACCACTTGATCACAGTGTATGGTCTTATTAATATATTGCTGGATCTGGTTAGCCAGTATATTGTTGAGATAAATTGCTCATCACAGATATTGGCCTATAGTTTTCTTACTTAGTTGTGTTGTAACCTGGTTTTGGGTTTAGAATAATATTGTCCTCATCGAAATAGTTGGGGAGCCTTTCCTCTTCTTAGATTTTTTGGAATAGGTTGAGAAGGATAGGAGTTAGTTCTTTAAATGTTTGGTAGAATTCACCTGTGTAGCCACCTGATCCAGGGCTTTTGTGCTTTAGAAGATTTTTTATTACTTCTTCAATTTCATTAGTTGTTATTGCTCTATTCAGGCTTTCCGCTTCTTCTGTGTTCAGTTTTGGTAGATTATACTCTTCCAGAAATGGGTCCATTTCAACCAGGTTGTCATATGTCTTGTGATATAATTGTCTGTAGTAATTTCTTACAATCCTTCGTATTTCTGAAGTATCAGTTGTGATTTCTCCTCTGTGGTTTCTGATTTTGTTTATTTAGGTCCTCTCTCTCTTTTCCTTGATGAGTCTGGACAAAGGCTTGTCAGTTTTGTTTATTTTTTTTTAAAAACCAGCTTTTGGGCTTATTGATTCTTTGAATTATAGTTTTAGTCTCTAAGTTATTTAATTCTGCTCTGATCTTGATGATTTCCTTCCTTCTGCTTGCTCTGGGCTTTGTTTGTTGTTGCTCCTCTAGTTCTTGCTGCTTTATGGTTAGGATGTATGTATAAGCTTCTTCTATCCTTTTTATCTAGGCCTGTATTGCTATGAATTTCCCTCTAAGAACTGCCTTTGCTGTGTCCCATAGGTTTTGGGCTGTTGGGTATTCATTGTCACTTGTTTCCAGAAACAGTTTGATTTCATCTTTGATCTCATCGTTTACCCATTCATTACTTAACAGCATGTTATTTAGTCTCCATGAGTTAGAGAGTTTTTGTTTTTTTCCCTCGAGGTTGGTTTCTAATTTTAATCCATTGTGATCTGAGAATATGCTTGGTATTATTTCAATTTTCTTGTATTATGGAAGCTTGTCTTGTGACCTACCATGTGGTCTATCTTAGAAAATGTTCCATGTGCATTTGAAAAGAATATGTGTTTCGCTTCTTTGGGGTAAAATGTTCTATATATATATATATATATATATATATATATATATATATCCATTAGGTCCATTTCCTCTAGAGTGTTGTTCAATGCCACAATATCCTTGGTGATTTTTTCTTTGGAAGATCTGTCCAGTGTTGATAATGGGGTATTAAAATCCCCTACTATTATTGTGTTGCTCTCTGTATCCTTCTTGAAGGCCTCCAAGATTTTCCTTATACATTTGGGAGTTCCTATGTTGGATACATATATGTTTACCAGAGTTTTATCTTCTTGATGCATTGTATCCTTAAGTATTATGAAATGACTTTTTTCTCTTTTTATGGCCTTCATCATAAAATCTATTCTGTCTAAAATGAATATTGCTACCCCATCCTTTTTTTCATGTGCATTTGCTTGATATATATATATTTCCATTCCTTCATTTTCAATCCGTGTGGATCTTTTGTTCTGAGGTGGGTTCCTTAAAGATAGCATATATGTGGTCATGCTTTCTTATCCATTCAGCTACCCTATGTCTTCTTATTGGCATATTAAATTCATTTACAGTTAAGGTTATTATTGATTGATACTTATTTATTGCCATTTTTCTACTTTGTACCCGTGTTCCTCTCTGTCTCTCTTAGTTTCTTCATCTTTTTAAAGCAGACCCATTAGCATCTCTTGCAATGCTGGTTTGGTGGAGATGTATTCTTTGAGTGTTCTTTTGTCTGGGAAACTCCTTATTTCTCCTTCCATTTTGAATGAAAGCCTTGCTGGATAGAGTATTCTTGGCTGCAGGCCTTTATTTCCTATTACTTGGAATATTTTTTGCCATTCCCTTCTGACTCTTATTGTTTGTTGAATAATCATTTGATAACCTTATTAGAGCCCCTTTTTATGTTATTTGCTGTTTCTCTCTTGATGCTTTTAGGATTCTCTCTTTGTCGTTGAAATTGGCCATTTTAATTATGATGTGTCTTGTGGTGGGTCTGTTTGGATCCGTCCTCATTGGGCCTCCCTGTGCTTCCTGAACTTGAGCAATGATTCACTCATCATGTTCAGGAAGTTTTCTCTCATTACTTTTCTGAACAGGTTTTCTATTCCTTGTTTCTCTTCTCCTTCTGGTATTCCTATGAGAGGGATATTATTACATTTTATGTTATCCTGCAGCTCTCTTAAAAATCTCTTCATTCTTGTTCAGTCTTTTTTCATTCTGTTTCACTGTCTTGGGATATTTTTCTTTGTTACCCTCCAGCTCACTGATCTGATGCTCTGCTTCCTCTAGCCTGCTGTTGATTCCTTCCCCTATGGTCTTCAATTCAGAAATTGTATTCTTCATGTCCTCCTGGCTCTTACTTATATTTTTATACCCCTTTTAATGCTGATGTAGTTCTCAGTAAGTTCCTTGTAGCTTCCCTGGAGTTCTTTATACTTCCTCTGGAGTTCGTTGTAGTTTTCTTTGAGCTCACTGATCTTATTCAGCTTCTCTATCATTATTTTGAATTCCATGCTTCTGTTTCTTTTAGTGATCTTTGTGGGGATTTCTCCTTTCCTTTTGGTGATGGAGTTTTTCTTATTCTCTCCATTTTTAAAATTTTGTTGTAATCCAATCAGACTGTGATCAGCTGCTAGGCTAAGGAACTGCGAGGCTGGAAGGATTGATTCCATTGTACTCCTATCAATCTGTGATCCACTGCCAGGCTCAGATGCAGTTTGGGGATCAGACCAACTCAGTTGTAAATCAATGAATCAGCTACCAAATTAGGCCTGCTGGGTTAGAGAAGAGGTTCAATTGTAATCCAGTGGATCAGCCACCAGCTCAGGTGCAGCTTGATGGGACAGATTCAGATGTAAATCAATGAAGCTGTCGTCAGCCACCATGCTCAGGCACCACTGGGCTAGACAGCAAGGTTCAATTGTAATCCAACGAATCTGTAATTAGCCACCAGGCTCAGGTGGCACTGGTCTTGACTGAAAGATTCTATTGTAGTCCAATGAATCTGTGATCAGCTACCAGGCTAAGGGGCCTCTGGGCTAGACTTAAAGTTTCCATTGTAATCCAATGAGTTTTTGATCGGCTGCCAGGCCCAGGGGTTACTAGGAGGGCCAAACCATTTCAATTGGGAAGCAATCCAGGATCAGACACCAGTCTCATATGCCACTGTGCCTGACTCCCTGATTGACCCAGCTGTAAGTCAGAGAGTTTTTAATCTCTGCCCGTCCCAGGTGCTGCTGGGTGAGAAATATCTCTTCAGGTGCCAACTATTGTATTTATGCTCAGATAGGGAAGGGCAGGAGAGGTTTATTTAGATGTAAATTAATGAATTGTGATCATGTGCCAGGCTCAGGGAGTGCTGGGTGGAGCAGATTGCTTCCAATGGACGGGGTTATGAGGACCCCTCCTTCAGTAGCCACTTTGGTACATTGTAGTCTACCTGAGGTGTGGGTGATGAGTCAGCACTAGGATCTCCACAGCCTTTTCCCCACTTCTCTCATTCAAGTCACCACCACAAACTCCCCAAGCACTGCCCTCCCTCTGCTAGAGCCCAGGTTAGGTGGATGCCAATGTATATTCCTTGTGGTAACCTAAATAGTTCTCTGCCTCCAGCACTCTCATTTTTATCTTTTAAATTTTATTGTTGTTGTTTTACATCCATCCCCTTTTTGCTTCCCTCAGTCCCACTCCACACCCACCCATTCCCCACAAAGTCAATCCAACCTGTTGTCCATGTCCATGGTTCCTTTATACTAGGTTCTTGTATAAGCTGCGCCCCTTTCTTGTCTCTGCCTCCCACCTCCCCCCAAGCCCTTTCCTCCTGACCACTGAAGGCCTATTCACTGTATTCATATATTTGGTTCTGTTTTTCTTATTCTTAGTTTTGCTCATTATTGTCCATTAATGGGTGAGATCATATGATATTTGTCCTTCACTGGCTGGCTTATTTCACTAAGCATAATACTCTCCAGTTCAATCCATGTTGTTGCAAAGGGTACAAGTTCCTTCTTTTTTTCTGCCATATAGAATTCCATTGTGTAAATGTACCAAAGTTTTTTTATCCAATCATCCACTGATGGGCACGTAGGCTGTTTGCAGCACTTGGCTATTGTAAATAGTACTGCTATAAACAGGTGTACATAGGTTCTTATGAATTGGTGTTTCAGGATTCTTTTTGTATAGTCCAAGTAATGGAATTGCTGGATCAAAAGGCAGTTCCATTTTTAGCTTTTTAAGGAAACCCCATACTGTTTTCCATAGTGGCTGCACCAGCCTGCATTCCCACCAACAGTGTAGGAGGGTTCCCTTTGCCCCGCATCCTCGCCAACACTTGTTGTTTGTTGATTTGCTCATGATTGACATTCTGACAAGTGTGAAGTGGTACCTTATTGTGGCTTTAATTTGCATCTCTCTAATGACTAGTGATGTTGAGCATTCTTTCATATGCCTCTGGGAACTTTGTATATCTTCCTCAGTGAGTTGTCTGTTCAGGTCCTTTGCCCACTTTTTAATTGGGCTGTCCTATCTCCCTGGTGTTGAGTCATGTTAGTTCTTTATATATTTTGGAGATCAGACCCTTGTCTGAGGTATCATTGGCAATTATGTTTTCCCATACAGTTGTTTCCCTTAGAATTTTGCTGATATTTTCCTTAGCTGAACAGAAACTTTCCAATTTCATGTAGTCCCATTTGTTGATTTGTTCTTTGATTTCCTTTGCCCTTGGTGAAGTATCAGTAAACATAATTTTGCATAGGATATCCAAAAGTTTAATGACTATATTTTTCTCCGGGACCTTTATGGTGGCACTGCTTATGTTTAAATCCTTTATCCATCTTGACTTTATTCTGGTATATGGTGTAAGTTGGTCTAGTTTAATCTTTTTGCATGTTGCTGTCCATTCTCCAACAACCTTTGTTGAAGAGACTGATTTTACTCCATTGGATGTTCCTTCCCCCTTTATCAAATATTAGTTGACCATAGATTCCTGGGTTAATTTCTGGGCTCTATATTGTGTTCCATTGATCTATATGTCTATCCTTATGCCAGTGCCATGCTTTTTTGATGACAGTAGACTTGTAATATTGTTTGAAGTCCAGTATTGTGATTCCTCCTACCTTGTTCTTCTTTCTCAAGATTGCTGAGGTTATTTGTGGGCATTTTGGGCTCCATATAAAATTTTGAAGTATTTTTTCTATTTCTGTGAAGTCTGTCATTGGTAATTTAATTGGGATTGTATTGAATCTGTAGATTGCTTTGGGTAGTATGGACATTTTAATGATGTTAATTCTTCCCATCCACGAGCATGGTATATGCTTCCATTTATTTTTATCTTCCTTGATTTCTTTCTTCATTGTTCTGTAGTTTCCTGAGTACAGGTCTTTTACCTCCTTAGTTAAATTTATTCCTAGATACTTTATTTTTCTTGTTGCTATGGTAAATGGGATTTGCTTTTTCACTTCTATTTCTGTTGTTTCATTATTGGTATACAAAAGTACTTTTTATTTCTGGATATTGACTTTATATCCAGCTATTTTGCTAAATTTTCTTATTAGGTTGAGTAAGTTTTTGGTGGAGCACATTGGGTTTTGTACGGACACTATCATGTCATCTGCAAATAATGACAGTTTGACTTCCTCCTTTCCAATTTGGATACCTTTGATTCCTTTTTCTTCTCTGATGGCTATAGCTAGAACTTCCAAGACAATGTTGAATAGAAGTGGAGAAAGTGGACAGCCTTGTCTCGTTCCTGATCTTAGGGGAAAAGCTTTCAGTTTTTTCCATTAAGTAAGATGTTGGCTTCAGGTTTCTCTGAGATGGCTTTTATGATGTTGAGGTATGCTCCACCTATTCCCATTTTGCTGAGGGTTTTTATCATAAATGGTTGCTGCACTTTATCAAATGCTTTTTCAGCATCTATTGATATGATCATATGGTTTTTATCTTTCTATTTGTTGATGTGATGTATTACATTTATTGATTTACGAATGTAGTACCATCCTTGCATCCCTGGGATGAAACCCACTTGATTATGGTGTATGATCTTTGTAATATACTGTTGAATCCGATTGACCAATATTTGTTCATAATTTTAGCATCTATGTTCATCAGAGATATTAGCCTGTACCTTTCTTTCTTACTTTTATCTTGCCTTTGTTTTGGGATTAGAATAATACTGGCCTCATAAAAAGAGTTTGGGAGTCTTCCTTCTTCCTGAAATTATTGGCATATTTTCAGGAGGATAGGATAGGAGTTAGTTCTTCTTGAAATGTTTGGTAAAATTCACCTGTGTAGCCATCTGGTCCAGGGCTTTTGTGCTTTAGGAGATTTTGGATTACTTCTTTAATTCCACTGGTTGTTATTGGCCTATTGAGGCTTTCTGCTTCTTCTGGGTTCAGTTTTGGTAGATTATACATTTCCAGAAATGTGTCCATTTCATCCAGGTTGTCATATTTTTTTTTTTTTTGTCATATAGTTGTTTGTAGTAATTTCTTACAATCTTTTGTATTTCTGAGGTATCAGTTGTGATTTCTCCTCTGTCAGTTCTGATTCTGTTTATTTGGGTCCTCTTTCTCTTTTTATTGATGAGTCTGGATAAGGGCTTGTCAATTTTGTTTATTTTTCAAAGAACCAGCTCCTGGACCTGTTGATTCTTCCAATTGTAGTTTGAATCTCTGAGTTTTTTAGTTCTGCTTTGATCTTGATGATTTCCTTCCTTCTACTTGCTCTGGGCTTTGTTTGTTGTTGCTCCTCTAGTTCTTGCAGCTTTGTGGTTAGGGCGTTTTTATAAATGTCTTGTAACCTTTTTTGGAAGGCCTATATTGCTATAAATTTCCCCCTAAGAACTTCCTTTGCTGAATCCCATAGGTTCTGGGCTGTTGTGTGTTCGTTGTCATTTGCTTCCAGGAACTTTTTGATTTCATCTTTGATCTCATTGTTGACCCCTTCATTGCTTAAAAGCATGTTATTCAGTCTCCATGAGTTAGAGAATTTTTTGTTTTTGTTTTTTTCCCTTGAGATTGGTTTCTAGTTTCAAGCCATTGTGATTTGAGAAGATACTTTGTATGATTTCAATTTTCCTGTATTTGTGGAGGCTTGTCTTGTGACATACCATGTCTATCTTGGAGAATGATCCATGTGCATTTGAGAAGAATGTGTATTTTGCTTCTTTGGGGTAAAGGACTTTGTATACATCAGTTAGGTCCATTTCCTCTAGAGTGTTGTTCAATGCCACAACATATCTGTGGATTTTTTGTTTGGAAGATCTGTCCATTGTTGATAGTGGGGTATTAAAATCCGCTACTATGAGTGTGTTGCTGTCTATGTCTTTTTTAAAGTCTTCCAAGATTTTCCTTATATATTTCAGAGCTCCTATGTTGGGTGCGTATATGTTTATCAGAGTTATATCTTGTTGATGGATTGTTCCCTTAAGTATTATGAAATGTCCATTTTTGTCCCTTTTTATGTCCTTCATTGTAAAATCTATTTTATCTGAAATCAGTATTGCTACTCCAGCTCTTTTTTCATGTCCATTTGCTTGATATATAGTTTTCCATCTCTTCAATCTCAATCAGTGTCGATCTTTTATTCTGAGGTGGGTGTCTTGAAGACAGCATATATGTGGGTCATGTTGTCTTATCCATTCGGATACCCTATGTCTTTTGATTGGTGCATTTAATCCATTTACATTTAAGGTGATTATTGATTGATACTTATTCATTGCCATTTTCTCCCTTTGTGTCAGTTTTCCTCTTTGGCTTTCTCTGTTTCTTCAGTTTATTTGTTTACTAATTTTTATAGCAGACCCTTTAGTATTTCTTGCAATGCTGGTTTGGTCGAGATGTATTCTTTTAGTCTTTTTTTTTTTGTCTGGGAAGCTCCTTATTTCTCCTTCTATCTTGAATGAGAGCCTTGCTGGGTAGAATATTCTTGGTTCCAGACCTTTGTTTATCATTACTTGAAATACTTTTTGCCATTCATTTCTGGCTTGAATTGTTTCTGTTGAATAATCATTTGATAACCTTATTGGAGCCTCTTTGTATGTTATTTGTCTTTTCTCTCTTGATGCTTTTAGGATTCTCTCTTTGTCTTTCAAATTAGCCATTTTCATAATAATGTGCCTTGTTGTTGGTCTGTTTGGGTTGATCCTCTTTGGGACCCTCTGTGCTTCCTAAACTTGATTAATGTATTCACTCATCATGTTAGGGAAATTTTCTATCATGACTTTTTTGAACAGGTTTTCCATTCTTTGTTTCTCTTCTCCTTCTGGTATCCCTATGATACGGAGGTTGTTATGTTTCATGTTGTCCTGCAGCTCTCTTAAACCTTCTTCAGTCTTATGCAGCCTTTTTCTTTTTTTATTCTATTGTCCTGTCTTGGAGCATTTGTCTACATTATCCTCCAACTCGCTGATCTGGTCCTCTGCATCCTCTAGCCTACTGTTGATTCCTTCTACTCTATTCTTCAATTTAGAAATTGTATTCTTCATTTCCTCCTGGTACTGATTGATAGTTTCTATGTCCTTTTTCATGCTATTGTATTTCTCAGTAAGTTTCTTGTAACTTCCCTGGAGTTCTTTGTAACTTTCCTGGAGTTCTTTGTAGTTATCCTGGAGTTGGTTATACTTTTCCTTCATGTCGTTGAGCTCACTGAGCTTCTCTTTCATCATTCTTCTGAATTCTTTATCTGATATGCCAGGTGCCTCTTTTTCATTTTATGGTCTTTCTGGGGATTCTTCCTTTCCTTTTGGTGATGAAATGATTTTTTTCCCCCTATTTTGAGTGTCTGTTTTTGCTTGCTTTTTATTTTCATTTTTCTGTTTTTTTCCTTGGGTTAACCTGCTTTGCTTCCTTGCCGTAGTTGAGCAGCCTTCTGTGATAGGAGGTTTGTGGATTTCAATGTTGCCGTATCCCAGATTTTCTCCCCTTGCTGTTCTTGGTGTGGCCTTTATTTAGACTGTTTGGTTGTATTCTGAACCTGTGGGCTTTTAGCAGAAAAAAACAAAAACAAAAATCAAAACAAAAAAATAAATGAAAGAACAAATAAAACAATAATAATAAGAAGAAAAAATGGTTTAGATGGCTGTTTACCCTTAATGATCCCTGATTGGTCCAGATGGAGCCTGTACTTGAGGGATTTTAGCAGAGAAAAAGAAAGAAAGAAAGAAAAAAAGGTAGAAAGTCACAATACAAAGAGAAATCAATATTGATAAAGAAAGGGTTTAGGTGTCTATTCACCCTTTATGATCTCTGTTTGGTCCAGGTGGAGCCAGGTCCAGTGGGCTTTATCAGGAAGAAAAGAAAGAAGAAGAAAAAATAAAAAGGGAGAAAGTCATAAGACAAAGGGAAATCAATATTTTTTCCTCTTTTTTTAAATTTTATTGTTGTTGTATTACATTCATCCCTTTTTTGTTTCCCTCTGTCCCCCTCCCCACCCACCCTTTCTCCCCAAAGTCAATCCCACCTGTTGTCCATGTCCATGGTTCCTTTATACTAGGTTCTTGTCTAAGCTGCTCCCCTTCTTTCCCTCTGCCTCACCCCTCCCCCCAAGCCCTTTCCCCCTGACCACTGCAGGCCTGTTCCTTGTATTCATACACTTGGTTCTGTTTTGCTTGTTGTTAGTTTTGCTCATTATTGTCCCATAATGGGTGAGATCATATGATACCTGTCCCTCACTGACTGGCTTATTTCACTAAGCATAATACTCTCCATGTCCATCCATGTTGTTGCAAACGGTACAAGTTCCTTCTTTCTTTCTGCCATATAGAATTCCATTGTGTAAATGTACCAAAGTTTTTTGATCCAATTCCACCAATGGGCACTTAGGCTATTTCCAGCACCTGGCTATTGTAAATAGTGCCGCTATGAACATAGGTGTGCATAGGTTCTTATGAATTGGTGTCTCAGGATTCTTTGGGTATAGTCCAAGTAGTGGAATTGCTGGATCAAAAGGCAGTTCCATTTTTAGTTTTTTAAGGAAACCCCATACTGTTTTCCACAGTGGCTGCACCAG